>GL501485.1:1613711-1645211 GCA_000149185.1 Mayetiola destructor | reverse complement strand
TGTTCATTGGGTAAACGGCTTTTTGTATTCCTTTTTGCTATTGTTTCTCACATCTTCGATTATCATCATCATTGATTGTTCGATCAATTGTTCAATTGTCGTCCATTTTGTTGAATTTAAATTTATATCTTAAATATTGAATGCAATTGGCGTTCGTTCAATTGTATTTTCTTGTTTAAGGATTCGAAAAAAAATGTTATCGAGGATCAAGTAGGTTTCTTGAGTTAATAAAATTGCGACACAGACAAAGAAAGAGAGGGAGAGGGAGAGAATTTTCAGAAAGGATATTGAGAAAAGATAATTTAAGCCCAGGATCCGAGATTGGTGGCCTATACATTACAACTAACTATTATTAATGTAATTAAATAATTGGAAATAGTGAATGAAAGGAATATATATATATATACAGGAAAATGAAGATTGAAATCGATGAAAAGTCGAAGAAAAGAAAGAGTTTCTTCTTCTTCTCCAACAGATAAATAAAGTGTTAATAGACGAAAAAGAAAAATGAAAACAAATTATTATTGGATATTAGGTGCAAAGACATTTATTTCACGCATTTTATTTTACGCATTCTCATGGGGGCGGTTTTATTCTAGATTTATTGTTATTATAAAATAAATAAATTATTATTTATTATTATTATTCAATTCAATTGTGGAAATTGTCGGTCCAGAAACAGTTACACAATAAATTATATATTAGAAAATGAAATCAAATGCTTCGATTCGAAAACAGTTGAGAAAAAAAAACACTGTAAATTTAAATTAATGAAAAAAACAAAAACAAAAAATAAATAATTTCAAATTTTGAACCAAACAAAAACAAAATTGTCCTTTTTTCATTCAAATTTCCCATTTTTATCAATCAATGTTTGTCTTTTGCTCTTGGGCGAATTCATTTGAAAGAATATCGAACAAACTATGAACATCAAATGCGTAAAGTAAATACAATTTTCATTGAACAGCGAAACAAAATCAAAAATCCATGTATGATCCATCAAATTACTGGGAAGTATTCAATAAGAGCGTAACCAGTCGATAAGAAAACTTCAATATCTGTAATGATAAATATTCATCTATTTTAGAGAAAAATGATGATTGAATGAAGGAAAACGGACAAAAAAAAGAAGCGTCTCACCGAACCAAACATTTCAATCGAAAGATCAGCAAATTTGTATGCTTTCAATGTGATTGTTCGATTATTCTGTTGAATCATTAAAACCATTGCTCTTCGATAATTTACCGATTTGTTGGTCCAATTACTTTCATAAATTGCCTGTTTAGCTTCAATTGTCTACAAATTAACCGTTGCATTATGTTAATAAATGTTCCAATCGCCATCAAAAAAATAATCACATTTTTACTTACGGAATCGGTTAAAATTTGACTGAATGAGCATAAAGCGAATGATTCCAATATAGCAGACAATGCACCGACAACATTGAAGATATAGTCAGTCGGTTTGGTTAAAGTAATTCCCATAAAACAAAATAAAACTAATTCAATGCAAACGCACATCAATCCAAACATTGTGACCAATGAGCATGCGTTGTTGAGTTGATCGAAGACTCTTTATTTAAACAGAAAAGATTTGAGATTCATTGAAATTTGTTAATTTCGGCATGAAATGATCATGATAAAAAAATAAATAGAAGGCATTCTTACTCATCCAATTGATTTTGTTTTTTAATACACCAAATCAAATGTTCCTTTTCACTGTTCTCAGACTCAGTTTCATCGAAACACTTTAATTTATCCTTCAAATGATTATAATGCATACAAAGTTGCCAAACAAGTCCAATAACAAATGTATTTACTGCAAAACTTAATGCTGTACATGTTTGTCCGCTCCAAAATTGCGATATGGTCATCAAAATGAATTGAGTTTGTGTATGCGAATAAAATGGATAATGATCACCAAAAGGTAATATCAAATTATGCGTTTCGTTCGCAGCTCGAGGTGTATAATAATCGACTAACATTGTATTTAAACCATAATAAAAGCCTAAAATCAATTGAATAGCACCGATCGCAAGGGATATTTTTTTTAATTTACGCAAATAATCATTCAAGTGATATTGTTTTTGATCTTTTCTTGCTGTCGGAAAAATACAATTTAATTCGTTCAACAGAACACTGAAACACTGACTCTTTAGAACTATTAGGATTGCTTTCGAGATCGCGGATAGCATAAAACTTGAGGCCACAATATGAATGACCCAACTATTTAAGGGTCCACCACTTCGGATGCCTAGCCACACTTCATTAAATTGGCCAATAATATTGAACAGCAGATTTGATATCGATATTATAAATAGCCATCCTGCCTGGAATTTATATCTTTCCTTGTCATTTGGTGTACGTATCATTCTCAGGCCGACTGTTTTTAACACAGTTAATGGAAACTGTATAAAAATTGTTGGATCCATTTTTCTCTCTTTATGAATCGTAAAATGTTTTCTTTTCTTTTTTTTTAAATTGTTAATTTTGTTATTTTTTTCGCTTATGTTTTGAAAGTATTTTGCTTCTTATCACTTGAATGGTTCGAGCACTTCTATTTGAAATTTGAATCCTTCAAATAATAATGAATTGACTTTTGTGTTACAATTTGTTTTTTTTTCGTTATTGAATAATATCATCTAAAAAAAGGAAACGGCATATAATAGCATTAATTAAAAGGAAGAAAAAACATTATAATAAGGAGTCATTCCAATTAGAATGAAGTAATATGCATTCATTCAGGATAAAAGATTTCCCACATTTGGATTTGTCGTTGAATATAAGTATTTAGCTCACAGTCTAAAATAGCTTAAATGTTTCGAACAAAATATCGTAGCATGAGAACGAGGACACACACCATTATCCAGATTCTAAACGATCCAGTGTTGGTTTTGTATTTTCAAAATAGATTTAATATACCCATTTTCAATGTGCCGTTTGATTCAAATATCTTGTCAGGACTCAAAAAGATTAAAACGGGAGAAACTGATTAATTAACATTGCGAATAAATAATCATAGTTTAATTTGACAGAAATAGTCCTAAGGATCAATAACAATCGATTCAATTGATGGCCTCGATTTATTAACGATGAAGTCTTGTCGGAAATATATTGCTGGTGCCTCAACGGGGTTTAAGTGGGACAATCGATTGATAATCCTTCTTTTCTCAAAATATTTTCAATGGATTTTCCAATGAAGAAAAAAAAACAGGTTTTTGCTTATGCATCACATATTTACGATTCTCCTGTCTAAGTTTTGAACAATAAGTAATAGCTGATTTTTATTTGAAGTAACTGTAGGAAAAATATAAACTAAGAATAAGAAACTGAACGTAGTTTAGCAAGATTTGGAATACTGGATCCATGATATATGTGTAATTTAGACAAATAAATTGTAGATATATTTGAATTTGCTACGTTTTTCGGCGGCCTGCATCGATTGATGATTGCTATCCTTAATTTTAACTGTTCCGATTGGATTCAAAATAGGCAGCATAATTTAGTAACTGGATAAACCTTCCCTTAATTGAATTTACACTTATTTTACATTTTATGAAAAACGACAAAAATATCTTAAATTTTTTTTCGTTCGAAAAAGCTCAAAGAATAAGTATAAATAGCAGCCACCATACTTGACAGCAAAAACATCGCAAATGACGAAATTTTCAAAAAAAAAACTGCATTTTTTATGAAATATGAATAATGAGATGAAGGAAAAACCAAATTACAAATTCGAATCAACATTTTTTTCAAAACCGATGAGTAAATAGAAAGTAATGAAAACACATTCTAAATTGATTGCAACACTCTCATAATGATTTGTTTTTTTGTCGGTATAGATATAATAATAATTTTGCTAGCTGAAATCCAACTGACGCGACTCAAGTTCAAAGGGCTTTTTATATAAGAAATCATTTATTGATAATCTCGCTGAACTGGAATGGAAACACTTAAAAGTTTCGAGAACCTCAACAATTTCAAATTGGAATAATTGCGGAGCACTGGAAATGAAATTGGTGGTTTCTGAAACTTATTGAGAAAGTTATTACGGAATTTTTTGATTGGGAATTTTTTTTTTCTTTTGTTCGGCCCCTTTTAAAAAACTTCGATTAAGTAATTTATTGTTGTTTATCTTTATGTACAAAATTCAAAGATAATTGTTTTATGTGCTATGATTAAGAACCGAAAGTTGTCATTTTATCAATGTTTTGAGGAAATATAATTCATTTAATGAATACATCATAAACAACAATCAAACCGAACTTTCAAATTAATATTTTGCTAACAGTTGAAATCTTTAACAGATGATAAGCTTAATAAATAGCAATAAAAACAGTGAAAAGAACAAATTTGAGAAAAGTTTCCCGCAGCAATGATTTCAATGTGAAGAGATAAGTTATAAGTTATACGTCAAAGAATTGGTCGCATTTCCGAATTCGTATGGCTCTCAACATACAACGGCTCGGTATCATCTATAATTCTTAAATTTTCATTTCATCCAAATGTATTTTATATACATAAAATACAAATTAAAGACGATCTGAATGTCGTAATGATGATATTTGCGTTTAAAACTGAAAAACATGTTTGTTATGAAAGTTTCATAGTGTATTCTTAGAAAGAATATTGGTTTTTTGGAAGACAATTATAGAAACTTAGTTGAAATGTAAATCATTTGACATTGAACGTGTTACATCAATGCAGGGCTTTGAAGGAAATACATTTGAATTGAGTTTGAAATTCAAATTTAAGAATCGTTGATGATACCGAGAAATGAATATCCTAAATGTAAATGAGTATCTTCTGCATCGCAATTATTTTTCGATCAATTGTAAATACGAACGAAGCCGGGCGCTTCTAAACGGAGCCAGTAAATTTGCATATAATGAAGCGACTAGAAAAACAAATAATGAAAATAGACATATTTTTCGGTTTCAAACGCAAATATCGGCAATACAACACTCAGATCGTCTTTAATTTGAAATAACGCAATTATAATTGTCACATGTTGGCAATTTTTTATGTTTTAATTTCGATATACACATACAAGCCAAGCATTCCTAAAATACATTGTCTCGCATACCAAGATCATTAAAAAGAAGCAATTTGATTGGTACACGTTGAATCCATTTCGCTGAGAGAACATTTACCAAAACAAATAACAATTTACAACACTTATAAGAAACAGATGGAATTTCGGCATAAACAATATCCGGATATTTATAAATAGTTCGGTTTTCGGTATCATAACGATCATGAGTGAACCGTAACTTTGGAACTGGAATTGTGAATTTTATATTTCAAAGTTTATCAGTAAATTTAAATTTAGTGAAATTAAAAAACAATAATTCGTGGCAATATTAGGGAATCGGTTGATTCTTTATTCCAATTAAAGTTAAATTTTATTGTAAAAGTGAATAAATATTGACTATTTTCTGCATTTTATTTGTGAGTAATGAAATCTAGATATATTTATTAAGCCAAAGGCTTCTTTTACTTAAAGCCAAATATAATATTTTTTGTCATCTGAATTTGCTATCTATGCGTCTCTAAAAAAAAGGCAGAAACCGGCATTGCTTTTTGTCATTAACTGACTGATACTCAAAAATTTTTTAATGAGGCCCATTATTTTATAATTGGGACCAACATTTATTCGTTTTCATTCTTATATAAACGGGTCCTGTCTGCTTCATCTCCAGTATACAATACTTATTCAACGATTGAAAACGAAAATGAAGTCATCTTTGGCGATAGTTGTATGCATTGGTCTTGTAAGTGATATTCATAAATATTGATATCTTTTCATCAATAAAATATTTGTAAATTCAATTCAGTATTTGTGTGCAGTCAGTGCTCCGAAACCACCAAAAATATCAAAATATATGTAAGAAAACGGCTTTTTCCACTTTTTATTTTGAATGAACTTTAAATTGCTCAACTCTTTTTTTTTTACGTTATTCACTTCTTCAGTTCTGAAGCATATAAAACGTTCCGGAAAAGGTGAGTCTAAAGTTACAAAGTGTAAAGTTATTTTGCATGAACCTCAAATAAATCAGATCTTTTCTTTTGCATTATTTTCTCTTCTTCAGTCAAACAGGAAATGGAAAGTGAGTCTTAAGTTTCAGAGTATAAAATAATTTTGCATGATTCTTTAATTATTTAGCTCTTTTTTTTAACATTATTTTCTTCTTCAGTATTGAAACTCCTCGGTTTATATCTCTCGGCCCGTGAGTTTAAAGTTTCAATGCCTTAAGCTATTTTGCATGAACCTACATTATTATCTTCTTCAGGCAGGATCCAGAATGCAAAATGTTTCGCGAAAGGTGAGTCTAAAGTTATTTTGGTTCATGCTTAAATAACTCAGCTAATTTTTTTTACATTATTTTCTTCTTCAGTGGAGAATCACTTAAAGTGTAAGTCTCAAGTTTCAAAATCTAAAAATATTTTGCATTAATCTTAAATTACTCCGTTCTTTTCATTTACATCAATTTACTTCTTCAGTGATAAAGGATTCGAAGAGTGAGTCTTAAGTTTCAAAATCTAAAGTTACTTTGCATGAAACTTAAATTAATACGTTCTTTTCTTTTACATTATTTTCTTCTTCAGGGTTCAACTAAACTATCTAAGGATCATCGAAATGTCAGTCTCAAGTTTAACTGATTCCAGAAATTTCATTAAAAAAAAATAATATTCATGATATTTTCAGGTCCTACTTCTATGATATCGTAATAGATTCTGGTCGCAGAGAATCTACATGGTTCATTTTTAAGTTTGCAGACCTAGATTTCAAAATTAATTGCATTAAGGCTTTTGAAGGAATGTGAGTTACAATTTCTGTTCATGGATTTGAAAATTGAAAATTAAAACTTGAATAAATTTATTTAGATGCAAATCAGTGTCGTGTTTGGCCAAACTTAGGGACAAAAAGCGGAATTACGCACCTTCCGAGCGCGTGAAAAATCAAGCCTTCAGAGCTGTTCTACAAGGAATAAGAACCTTGTGAGTTTTTTAATGTTTTTTTTCGAGTTTACAAAATAAATTAAAAAATATTTTCTTTCAATTTTCCATTCAATAAAAGCATCGCAGATCTCATGAATTCGTGAGTATTGTTTCAAATTCTCCATAAGAAAGTCATTTTTTTTTTTTTTTAATTTCGAATGAATACTTTTTCCGAATGGTTTAGTGGAATCAATACAGACGCGAAGAATGAATTGGAATTGTATACGAAGAATGAGGAAAACCCCAATTACGAGGAGGAAATTATTCCGTATTCATATCCGACGAAAACTTTTTTCGAAATCTTTAAATTTTGGTTCTCACCGGATTGTGATGAAAATGACTTGTGAGTGTAAAATAAGACGAAACAAATACGAAGATTGTGACAATTATTTGATTCCTTTTGTTTGAATAGGAAAAACGAGATCACAAAAATGAAAAACGATTATAAATTGAATAATGATAAAGCAGCCAAAGTAATGGTTTTATTGAAGAAGTTCTACAAGTAAGAGAAACAAAACGTTGAACATTAACGTTCAGTGAGATAAATTTATTCGATTTAAAATTGTAAATTAATTAATTTCAGGGGCAAAATGAATAACAAATATCTGCCAGCAACAGAAAATTCTATTTGGCCTGAGAAATTCCTTCAATTTACAAATAAGAATAGTGAATAGCTAAATCTGTTAATTCTGAAACAATATTGAAAATGTAATTTGAAAATAATTTTTGAGAATAAACATTTTTACCTTGGCAAACAGAACTAAATGAACATTGACAACAATGCGCACAATGTGTTTTCTATCAATTGCATTCTTTTTAGCTTGAAAAGGACTTGTTGCAGCTTATCCCTATTGCATATGTGCTAAATTGGTTTGTGTCTCAACCAGAGAGTTGTAATTAACATGACAGCTTATACTGTAGCCAGCGACATGTAGCCAACTACATGTACCTGTCAGCTACATCGAACGCGTTACAGTGCGTTGTTCAATAAAAATTTTAAAACAAACGTCAAAATTAAAAGAGAGAGAGAAAAGTGCGAAAGAGATGGGAGATGGTAAAAAAGTGGCGGGTGGCGCCACCTGGCGAAAAAAGTTTGTACTAATGCCAAAATCGAAATACTACACCAGCGCCACCTAGCGGGAATTTTCAGAACTGAAGTGACAGCTGTGAAAAAAAGCGCCCACAATTTTCCCATGAATTTCCCACGATTTTTTGTGATGTTTTTAATTTTCTGGAGAAGTGACAGCTGTGAAAAAAAGCGCCCACAATTTTCCCATGAATTTCCCACGATTTTTTGTGATGTTTTTAATTTTCTGGAGAAATGTCACTTTAGTTCCAAGATTTTGTGTTTTAGTTCGAACTTCTCTCACCAGGTGGCGTTTTTTACACAGCTGTCACTTGAGTTCCAAAAATGTCCGCTAGGTGGCGCTGGTGTAGTATTTCGATTTCGGCATAAGTACAAACTTTTTTCGCCAGGTGGCGCCACCCGTCACTTTTCCACCATCTTCCATCTCTTTCGCACTCTTCTCTCTCTGCCTTTTAATTTTTCTCAATAATCAAAAAAGAGAGTGATTTTTTAATCATTCACTCGAATGAAACGGATTTCTACGCAGCGCTGCCAGGTACAGTGAACTTATGACGTTAACGCGCCTGTACTTAGAGCGACGTTCGAAACGTCTAATCTTAGTTTGATCTCTCTGGTCTCAACTAAAGCTCACTTATATCTGTGAAGGTTAACATATATCTGTAAAAGTGTCTTGACTAACATTGGTGTGCATAAATAATGAATAGGGATCGATTTTGACATATTTGAAACAACTTCTTTTAAAGAATTATTATAGAGGATGGAGAAACACAGAACTTATCCATGATTGTAGGAAAAAATCGAATAAACTGTGAACATCAAATGCTTAAATTAAAAAATCAAAAATCCATGTTTGATTCATCAAAATTACTGGGAAGTATTCAATAAGAGCGTAACCAGTCGATAAGAAAACTTCAATATCTGTAATGAAAAATATTTAGCTATTTTAGAGAAAAATGATGATTGAATGAAGAAAAACGGACAAAAAAAAGAAGCGTCTCACCGAACCGAACATTTCAATCGAAAGATCAGCAAATTTGTATGCTTTCAATGTGATTGTTCGATTATTCTGTTGAATCATTAAAACCATTGCTCTTCGATAATTTACCGATTTGTTGGTCCAATTACTTTCATAAATGGCCTGTTTAGCTTCAATTGTCTACAAATTAACCGTTGCATTATGTTAATAAATGTTCCAATCGCCACCAAAAAAATAATCAAATTTTTACTTACGGAATCGGTTAAAATTTGACTGAATGAGCATAAAACATATGATTCCAATATAGCAGACAATGCACCGACGACATTGAAGATATAGTCAGTCGGTTTGGTTAATGTAATTCCCATAAAACAAAATAAAACTAATTCGATGCAAATGCACATCAATCCAAACATTGTGACCAATGAGCATGCGTTGTTGAGTTGATCAAAGACTCTTTATTTAAACAGAAAAGATTTGAGATTCATTGAAATTCGTTAATTTCGGCATAAAATGATCATGATAAAAAAATAAATAGAAGGCATTCTTACTCATCCAATTGATTTTGTTTTTTAATACACCAAATCAAATGTTCCTTTTCACTGATCTCAGATTCAGTTTCATCGAAAAACTTTAATTTATCTTTCAAATGATTATAATGCATACAAAGTTGCCAAACAAATCCAACAACAAATGTATTTGCTATAAAACTTAATGCTGTACATGTTTGTCCGCTCCAAAATTGCGAAATCGTCATCAAAATGAATTGAGTTCGTGTATGCGAATAAAATGGATAATGATCACCAAAAGGTAATATCAAATTATGCGTTTCGTTTGCAGCTCGAGGAGAATAATTATAATTGATTAACATTGTATTGAAACCATAATGGAAATTCAAAATCAATTGAATAGCACCGATCGTAAGAGATATTTTTTCAAATTTACGCAAATAATCATTCAAGTGATATTGTTTTTGATCTTTTCTTGCTGTCGGAAAAATACAATTTAATTCGTTCAACAGAACACTGAAACACTGACTCTTTAGAACTATTAGGATTGCTTTCGAGATCGCGGATAGCATAAAACTTGAGGCCACAATATGAATGACCCAACTATTTAAGGGTCCACCACTTCGGATGCCTAGCCACACTTCATTAAATTGGCCAATAATATTGAACAGCAGATTTGATATCGATACTATAAATAGCCATCCTGCCTGGAATCTATATCTTTCCTTGTCATTTGGTGTATGTGTCATTCCCAGGCCCACTGTTTTTAACACAATCAATGGATATTTTATAAAAATTGTTGGATCCATATTATTAATATTTTTCTTTTTATTATTTAGATTTTATTATTATTTTTTTTTCGCCAATGTTTTTAAAATATTTTGCTTCTTATCCCTTCAATGGTTCGAGTACTTCTATTTGAGATTTGAATCCTTCAAATTAGTAAATTGTCTATTGTGTTACAAATTGCTTCAGGTAATTTAATAATTCCATTTGAAAAAAGGAAGTGGCATATAATAGCATGAATTAAAATGAAAAAAAAAAAACAATTTAATGATGAATCAATCTGATTCAGGTTAAAAGATTTCCCACATTTGGATTTATCGATGAATATAAGTATTTAGCTCCCAGTCTAAAATAGCTTAAATGAGTCGCACAAAATATTGAATCATGAGAAAGAGAACACACGCCATTATCCAGATTGTAAACGATTTAATGTTGATTTTGTAATTTTCAAAGTAGATTTATTATATCCATTTCCCAAATGTAAGATAAGTTTAAAGTCATACGTCCATGTGAATAGGTATTTTTTTCCAATCTTGAATTTAATTGTTTTGACATTTGAAATGTTATTTCTTGAAATGACGCAACTTGCAAATGCCTTGTGCCATATAACCTATTAATGGGCTCATTTTTTCAGGATAACCTCCCCCATAATGGGCATGAGGGCCAACGGGTGACTAATAACTAATAAATAACTGATAGAAACGACTATTATTTATCCATGAGATTTTTTTTTAGCGAGTTAATGTTTTGAACATCAAATAGTAACTGATGGTTGTTTTCAGCATCTAAAGAATGAAAAATTATTTTGAAATAAAAAAAGAGAAAAAGGAATAGCAACGAAATTCACCTTTGAAAATAATTCCAAATCCAAATTTGCAATATTGAAACCATGATAAAAGAGTGGCCGTTGGGCATTGGCAATCATTATAATAAGAGGTTTTTGTAATTCAATCGGTAAAATTGTCCAATTCGAATTATATAAACAATCAGCAAATTTTGCATAAGAATCGGTCGATTTTTTCGCAAAATAACAATAAACAAACAAATTCGACAAACCAATCAATAATGCATAAATCACTATAAGAAATGTTGAGTCCAAATTTTGTTGTACGAGCTTAAAAAAAGAGAAGAACAATTTGTAATTTCAACTCTTTTCTTCGCCTGAAATTCGATATAATAAAAAAAACGTTACTAAATCCATTTGAAAAATGCCACATGCCATCAGCACCATATTACTGATCAAATGAACCAGAATGAAAGTGCTAAAAACGTCGGCCGTTTGTTTAAAAAGACTGAAAATGATCATTTCAAATTAGATTGGCATAGAAATGGAATGAAATCATCGAATATTATCATGGTTTTACTCACTCTGTTGACGAAATATGAAATGAAATTAGTTCACATTGCAATTTCTTTAATTCAAAAGATTGAAATGGTTTGCGTTCTGACATTGCATCAATGTTGTCCAATTGTGAACGAAATATTTGATAATAAGCCCGATGATGGATACAAAATGAGATGAAAAATGACATATATGTACAGTTCGTTTTCAAATGTGAATATGAATTGAAAACTGACAATATAAATTCGCATGCCCAACCCAGCAAAGAATGTTGATCCCATGGCAATCTGAAATTCAGGTATTTAGCTGTCGATTTAAGAAATACATTTTAAACAATATCCACAGCGAATACTATAATCCTTACACATATCGATATGGTTGATACAAAATGGCATCATCATCGTCGAAAAGGCTGTAAATAAAACTGAAAACACCCATTCCCAAAACATTAATCACACTGAACCAAACAAAATAATCAGCAAAATTTTTTGCAAGTCGTTCACACGAACGGTTTGCTTTCTCCATATATTGTTTCGGATCTTTGCGTTTATCTACAAACAGAAAATGAGAAAAAGGAATAGCAACGAAATTCACCTTTGAAAATAATTCCAAATCCAAATTTGCAATATTGAAACCATGATAAAAGAGTGGCCGTTGGGCATTGGCAATCATTATAATAAGAGGTTTTTGTAATTCAATCGGTAAAATTGTCCAATTCGAATTATATAAACAATCAGCAAATTTTGCATAAGAATCGGTCGATTTTTTCGCAAAATAACAATAAACAAACAAATTCGACAAACCAATCAATAATGCATAAATCACTATAAGAAATGTTGAGTCCAAATTTTGTTGTACGAGCTTAAAAAAAGAGAAGAACAATTTGTAATTTCAACTCTTTTCTTCGCCTGAAATTCGATATAATAAAAAAAACGTTACTAAATCCATTTGAAAAATGCCACATGCCATCAGCACCATATTACTGATCAAATGAACCAGAATGAAAGTGCTAAAAACGTCGGCCGTTTGTTTAAAAAGACTGAAAATGATCATTTCAAATTAGATTGGCATAGAAATGGAATGAAATCATCGAATATTATCATGGTTTTACTCACTCTGTTGACGAAATATGAAATGAAATTAGTTCACATTGCAATTTCTTTAATTCAAAAGATTGAAATGGTTTGCGTTCTGACATTGCATCAATGTTGTCCAATTGTGAACGAAATATTTGATAATAAGCCCGATGATGGATACAAAATGAGATGAAAAATGACATATATGTACAGTTCGTTTTCAAATGTGAATATGAATTGAAAACTGACAATATAAATTCGCATGCCCAACCCAGCAAAGAATGTTGATCCCATGGCAATCTGAAATTCAGGTATTTAGCTGTCGATTTAAGAAATACATTTTAAACAATATCCACAGCGAATACTATAATCCTTACACATATCGATATGGTTGATACAAAATGGCATCATCATCGTCGAAAAGGCTGTAAATAAAACTGAAAACACCCATTCCCAAAACATTAATCACACTGAACCAAACAAAATAATCAGCAAAATTTTTTGCAAGTCGTTCACACGAACGGTTTGCTTTCTCCATATATTGTTTCGGATCTTTGCGTTTATCTACAAACAGAAAATGAGATTGGATCAGAATTTGGGATGTTTGACAATAAAACCTTCAATTTGCAACAATTGAATATTACATGTATCATAGATTTGTTGAAAAGAGGAAAAAATGTCGGTGATTTGTTTTCTTAAAATGAAACCAGCCACCATTATGTAAACTGCAGCTGCTTGACCCCCAAACATTGATGTTGCAAATAATGCATTTATCAAATCGACTTTAACATAATTCAAAACGAAAGTGAAGCTGGCACTGGTAACACATACCATTGTTATAAAACTTAACATCGAAATTATAATATTTCGGATTTTAATGAAAAAACTTGTGTCGGATGGACAGACACAGAATATAACGTATGCACGATAAATTCTTTCTAAAACTTTCATTTTATTCGATGTGAATTGATTTCTTTTAATTGAATAAAGCAGATTATTGAATGTTAAGACAAGACTGATTCGATTCGGGAATTTCACACCTTTTATAACCTAGCCAAGTATTTGATGAATATTCAATTCGATAATGAATCAATTTTATTTGATGAACATTAATATTTCATGTCTTTGCGACATCGGAATTTAATAACAAAGAAAACATTTTACTTAAATAAGAACCAACAGTAAAAGCTGAGTAAATAATAGTTAAAATAAAATACACCGAATGGCAAGTATCCAATGGTATGCGGTAACGCGGAATGCAAGAATATTTTTATAATTCATTGATGCATTCTGATTGCACTAAAAGGAAATATAGAAACTGAGAATAAAATCCTTGAAATACATAAAATAAACAGCATATCATTCATTATAATGAATATATTCCTCTGTCCGCTATCCGTAGCTATTAATTTGTTAAAAGAAATTCTTTTGAACGTGTCACAATTTGATTGCACACATTCAGGCATTTCAGACCGCATATTTGGCCTTTGCCTTTGTTGATTCAACACCTACATACGGCACTTAATCGACAAGAAAACTTTGAATTTTATGGTTTTTTTTTGGATTGCTTTGTAACCCAATTTCCGTCAATAACAAACCAAATGAAACAGATTTTCAGAAATTCACTTTTGAGTTGCATAAATATTGATATGTTTTTGTAACCTAAAAGTGAATTTCTGATAATCTGCTTTATTTGTCTTGTTATTGACGACAAGAAAACTGTTTACTGTTTACATTTCTGAATTTTAAATTTAAATTATATATGATTTTCAAGAAACATTTCAGTTGCATTCCATTCGATATTCGATATTCAATAGATCGATGCGCGTCCTAATTTTCATTAAAACAAAAGAAACAAACGAACACAACTATTGTTTAAACAGACTGAAAATGATCATTTTGAATTAGCTGAGCATAGAAATGGAATGAAATCGTCGATTAGTATCATGATTCAGTCACTCCGTTAACGAAATATGGAATGAAATTAGTTCATATTGCAATTTCTTCAATGCGAAATATTAAAATGGTTTGCGTTCTGACATTAATTTTTCATATATTCGCGACATCAGAATTCAATCATGAAGAAAACATTTCGCTTAAATAAACACCCAAATTTAGAGCTAAATGAATAAATAATAGATTAAATGAAATACACTGAATGGCAGGGCATAGCAGCTTCTCACGAAATCCATATAATTCACTGAATCACGTGCGTTGACATAACGCGAATCGGAACCACGTCCAATACAAACAGAACATGTGGATCTATACACAGTGACGCTTATTCGTTTGTTTTGTTTTGCTTCATATTTTCGTTATAAATTCAATGGATTGAAGGATTCCGAGATGAGTTATTAGGTGGCGTTTCGGTTTTTGTAGTTCGTGTAAAAACTCACGTTACTATACTTTGCTGAATGGCAAGTATTGAATGGTATGCGGTAACGCGGAATGCAAGAATATATTTATAATTCATTGATGCATTGTAATTACGCCAAAGGAAAAGAAATACTGAGTATGAGATCCTTGAAATGCATTAAAAAAACAGCAAATCATTAATTATTCCTCTGTCCGCTATCCGTAGCTATTATTTTTGTTAAAAGAAATTATTCTAAACGTGTCAAGGAAATTTTGTTTTTTGTTCGGCCCTTTCAAAAACTTCTTTTACATAATAGGCGAAGGTATAGATCGATTATTATGGTATGACCGTTGGTGCATAGTATTGAATCAGGCACGATCAAAATTCTAAAGTTATTTGTTTTATGTGCTACAATTAAGAATCGAGAGTTAATACCTTCCCAATGTTTTGGGAAAATATAATTCATTTATTGAATAAATCAACAACAACAACAACAATCAAACAGAATTTTTAAATTGATATTTTGCTAACAGCTGAAATCTTTAACAGATAATAATAATGAATAATAATAAACAGTGAAAAGTGTAGAGATAAGTTATAAGTTATACGTCAAAAAATTGGTCGCATTTCAAGTTGAATATAACTATAAACACCTCTCCATGTAAATAAGTATTTTTTCTAATCTTGAATCTAATTGTTTTGACATTTGAAATATTATTCCTTGAAATGACGCAACTCGCAAATGCCTTGTGCCATATAACTTATTATTGGGCTCATTTTTCAGCAGGACCTCTTCCATAATGGGCGTGAGAGCCAACGGGTGACTAATAATTAATAAATAACTGATAGAAACGACTATTATTTATCCATGAGATTTTTTTTTTAGCGAGTTAATGTTTTGAACATCAAATAGTAACTGATAGTGGTTTTCAGCATCTAGAAAATGAAAAATTATTTTGAAATAAAAAAAAAGAGAAATAACAACGAAATTCACCTTTGAAAACAATTCCAAATCCAAATTTGCGATATTGAAGCCGTGATAATGGAGTGGCCGTTGGGCGTTTGCAATCATTATAACAAGAGGTTTTTGTAATTCAATCGGTAAAATTGTCCAATTCGAATTATATAAACAATCAGCAAATCGAGCGTAAGAATCGGTCGATTTTTTCGCAAAATAACAATAAAGAAACAAATTCGACAAACCAATCAATAATGCATAAATCACTACAAGAAATGTTGAGTCCAAATCTTGTTGCATGAGCTTCAAAAAGAAAAGAACATTTTAAAATTTAGAATTTTTTTTGCATGGAAATTAGACATGATAGAAACTTACTAAATCCATTTGAAAAATGCCACATGCCATCATCACCATATAGTTGATCAATTGAACCAGAATAAACGTGCTAAAAACGTCGGCCGTTTGTTTAAAAAGACTAAAAATGATCATTTCAAATTAGATTGGCATAGAAATGGAATGAAATCATCGATTATTATCATGATTTTACTCACTCCGTTGACGAAATATGAAATGAAATTAGTTCACATTGCAATTTCTTAATTTCGAAAGATTGAAATGGTTTGCGTTCTGACATTGCATCAATTTTGTCCAATTGTGAACGAAATATTTGATAATAAGCCCGATGGAGGATACAAAATGAGATGAAAAATGACAAATATGTATAGTTCGTTTTCAAATACGAATATGAATTGAAAACTGACATTATTAATTCGCATGTCCAACCCAGCAAAGAATGTTGATCCCATGGCAATCTGAAATTTGGTCATTTACCTGTCAATTTCAAAAATACACTTTAAATCACAGAGCAAGTGCATCGCATTTCCCCATACATTTAGATCTAACTGACAACAGCTCCACGTACAATAACTCGAGGAACCTTAATGGTGCCCATTCCACATTCATAGGAAGGTGAATAAATTCGTTCGGTATTGTACGTGGCGCTGTTGTTGGTTGATTCATGCACTCGCTCTGTGCTTTAAACAATATCAATAGCAGACAATAATCCTTACACATATCGAAATGGTCGATACAAAATGTCATCATTACCATATCCAAACGCAAAAAGGCTGTAAATAAAACTGAATACACCCATTCCCAAAACATTAATCGAACCAAACCAAGCAAAATATTCAGCAAATTTGGCAAGTCGTTCACATGAATGGTTTGCTTTCTCCATATATTTTTTCGGATCTTTGTGTTTATCTACAAACAGAAAATGAGATTGGATCAGAATTTGGGAAGTTTGAAAATAAAACCTTCAATTTGTAACAATTGAATATTACATGTGTCATAGATTTGTTGAAAAGAGGAAAAAATGTCGGTGATTTGTTTTCTTAAAATGAAAGCAGCCACCATTGTGTAAGCAGCAGCTGGTTGACCCGCAAATATTAATGTTGCAAATAATGCATTTATCAAATCGATTTTCACATAGTTCAAAATGAAAGTGAAGCTGGCACAGGCACCGCATACCATTGTTATGAAACATAACATCGAAATTATAATATTTCGGATTTTAATGGAAAAACTTGTGTCGGATGGACAGACACAGAATATAACGTATGCACGATAAATTCTTTCTAAAACTTTCATTTTATTCGATGTGAATTATTTTTCTTTTAATTGAATGTAGCAGATTATTGAATGTTAAGACAGGACTGATTCAATTCGGGAATTTCACACCTTTTATAACCTCGCCAAGTATTTGCTATTTGTAAGTGTTTTGTGCTGAGTAATTTGTTGACAGTTTTTCCCATAAGGAGTAATTAAAATTTTAATTAATTAAAAAGTGTTTGTCATCTTATAAGGATTGTCTTGGAAATATAAATCAACATGAGGCATAAGTGATGAATATTCAATTCGATAAATAATAAATCAATTTTATTACGTGAAAATTACTTTTCCATACCTTCGCGACATCAGAATTTAATCATGAAGAAAACATTTCGCTTAAATAAGAACCAAAATTAAAAGCCGAATAAATAATAGATAAAATCAAATACACTGAATGGCAAGTATTGAATGGTATGCGGTAACGCAGAATGCAAGAATATATTTATAATTCATTGATGCATTCTAAATTACGCCAAAGGAAAAATACTGAGAATGAGATCCTTGAAATGCATTAAATATTCAGCATATCATTCATTATTCCCCTGTCCGCTGTCCGTAGCTATTATTTTTGTTAAAAGAAATTATATTAAACGTGTCAAGGAAATTTCATTTTTGGTTCAGCCCTTCGAAAAACTTTGATTATGTAGTTAATTGTTGTTTATTTTTATGTACCACAGATCCATTGTTACACTATATTGTAATTGTGAATTGTGATAGTCGATAAATATTTACCAAATCCATATGAAAATCAAAAATTGCACTCATAGTCATATTGCCCATCAACTGTATCGCGTCTGATTTGCAAATCATTTTTTTGAATATTCAGATCGATAAAAAATCAATTTTATTTGGTGAACATTAATATTTTAAATCTTTGCGACATCAGAATTTCATCATGGAGAATACATTTCGCTTAAATAAGAACCAAAATTTAGAGCTGAATGAATAAATAATAGATAAAATCAAATACACTGAATGGCAAGTATTCAATGGTATGCGGTAACGCGGAATGCAAGAATATATTTTTAATTCATTCATGTACTCTGATTGCACCAAAAGGAAATATAACAAGTAAACACAGACTTGAGTCGTACCGAATTCACTGGGAAACTACAATTACTACAATTGAAAGAAAAATGAAAAAAATTCCCAAGAATGTAAAATTTTTCGGAAATTTTGAAATTCTTCGATTTTTCCTTGGAATTTTTGATTTTTTTTTTAAATTTTGAGATTTTTTTAAAGAACGGAGTGCATTTAATACAGAAATCTATACCATTTTCTCCACTCGTACCTAATTTACATACAGTTGAGCTCAGCCCAGTGAAAACGGTTTGTAATGTAAATTAAGCGCGAGTGGAGAAAATGGAGCAATTGATACAATCGTGCACTTCGTTCTTTTGAAATTTTTTGGAAAATTTGAAAAATTTTGGAAATTTTGAATAGGAATCGATAGAGAATCTTCTGAAACATATAGATCCAAAGTTTCAGCCCGATCCGACCACTAAAAGAGTGGACGGAACCAGAAAAAAAAGGAAAGAAAACTAGAGCGAATATAGTCTGCACCTGTAGTGCATAAAAACTGAAAGTAAAATCCTTGAAATACATAAAATAAACAGCGTAATAATGAATGATTCCTCTGGCCGCTGTCCGTCGCTATTAAATTGTTAACAGTAATTCTTTTGAACGTGTCACAATTTGATTGTACACATTCAGGCATTTCAGACGGCATATTTCGCATTTGCCTTTGTTGATTCAACACCCCTACATACGGCACTTAATCGACAAGAAAACTTTGAATTTTATGGTTTTTTTCGGATTGCTTTGTAACCCAATTTCCGTCAATAACAAAACAAATAAAACAGATTTTCAGAAATTCACTTTTGAGTTGCATAAATATTGATATGTTTTTGTAACTTAAAAGTGAATTTCTGACAATCTTTTATATTTGTCTTGTTAATAATTGACGACAAGAAAACTGTTTACTGTTTACATTTCTGAATTTTAAATTTAAATTATTCATGATTTTCAAGAAACATTTCAATTGCATTCCATTCGATATTCGATATTCAATAGATCGATGCGCGTCCTAATTTTCACTTAAACAAAAGAAACAAACGAACACAATTATTGTTTAAACAAACTGAAAATGATCATTTTGAATTAGCTGAGCATAGAAATGGAATGAAATCATCGATTATTATCATGGTTCACTCACTCTGTTGACGAAATATGAAATGAAATTAGTTCACATTGCAATTTCTTCAATGCGAAATATTGGAATGGTTTGCGTTCTGACATTATTTTCCTTATCTTCGCGACATCAGAATTTAATCATGGAGAATACATTTCGCTTAAATAAGAACCAAAATTTAGAGCTGAAAGAATAAATAATAGATAAAATCAAATACACTGAATGGCAAGTATTCAATGGTATGCGGTAACGCGGAAGGCAAGAATATATATTTATAATTCATTTATGCATTCTAAATTACGCCAAAGGAAAAGAAATACTAACAATGAGATTCTTGAAATACATTAAATAAACAGCATGTTCGTTTCACTATTCCTCTGTCCGCTATCCGTAACTATTATTTTTGTTAAAAGAAATTATTCTAAACGTGTCAAGGAAATTTCATTTTTGGTTCAGCCCTTTCAAAAACTTTGATTATGTAGTTAATTGTTGTTTATTTTTATGTACCACAGATGCATTGCTACACTATATTGTAATTGTGAATTGTGATAGTCGATAAATATTTACCAAATCAATATGAAAATCAAAAATTGCAGTCATAGTCATATTGCACATCGCATGAATTGCGTTTGATTTGCAAAACATATTTTTGATTTCATTATGATAATTCGGTTACATAATAGGCGAGGATGTACAGAGTCCGGCAGTAATCTTTTTGCCGATTACATAACGTGTAATTTGCAACAGGTTAATGTAATCGTAATTTGTAAATGTAATCCGAATTATGAATTTGCCGGACTCTGAGGGTATAAATTGACTATTATATGACCGCTGGTGCATAGTATTGAATGAGACAAAATCGGAATTCTAAAGATATTTGTTTTAAGTGCTATAATTAAGAATCCAAAGTTAACACCATTTCAATGTTTTGAGGAAATCTCACGGGGATAGACACCATCAAATAGTAGCTGTCATTAGCAAATATTAGCGCTCACTAGTTCGAAACTCCAAAATTGTAATTATAACCGTGAATTTATTGTTTTAATTAATTTTTTGTGATATTTCGGTTTTGATCTATATAAATTCCATGAAATCGATTTGTTTCTTCACTATTTTTACGAATTAAATATTAAAATTGGCCTTTTTTCACTAAATGAACAGCCGGCGCCATCTTGAATATTAGAAATATTAGCGCTCATTAAATTTGGTGTCTATCCCCTCGGGAAATCTAATTCATTTATTGAATACATCAACAACAACAATCAAACAGAAATTTTAAAAATTAATATTTTGCTAACAGCTGAAATCTTTAACAGATAATAATAATGAATAATAATAAACAGTGAAAATTGTAGAGATAAGTTATAGGTTAAACGTGAAAACATTGGTCGCATTTCCAATAGAGCAGTCATGTTGAACATAATTATAAACAACTCTGCATGTAAATAAGTATTTTTTCTAATCTTGAATTTAATTGTTTTGATATTTGAAATATTATTCCTTGAAATGACGCAACTTTTAAATGCCTTGTGCCATATAACTTATTATTGGGCTCATTTTTTCAGGATGACCTCTTCTATTATGGGCATGAAAGCCAACGTGTGACTAATAATTACTAAATAATTGATAAAAAACGACTGCTATTCATCCATGAGAATTTCTTTCAGCGGGTTAGTGTTTTGAACATCAAATAGTAACTGATGATTGTTTTCAGCATCTAAAAAATGGAAAATTATTTTAAAATAAAAAAAAGAGAATAAAAAAGGAATAGCAACGAAATTCACCCTTGAAAATAATTCCAAATCCAAATTTGCGATGTTGAAGCCGTGATAAAGGAGTGGCCGTTGGGCGTTTGCAATCATTATAATAAGAGGTTTTTGTAATTCAATCGGTAAAATTGTCCAATTCGAATTATATAAACAATCAGCAAATTTTGCATAAGAATCGGTCGATTTTTTCGCAAAATAACAATAAAGAATCAAATTCGACAAACCAATCAATGATGAATAAATCACTACAACAAATGTTGAGTCCAAATTTTGTTGCACGAGCTTCAAAAAAGAGAAGAACATTTTGAAATTTCAATTTTTTTCTTCGTGGAAATTCGATATGATAAGAAAAACTTTACTAAATCCATTTGAAGAATGCTACATGCCATCATCACCATATTACTGATCAAATGAACCAGAATGAATGTGCTAAAAACGTCGGCCGTTTGTTTAAAAAGACTGAAAATGATCATTTCAAATTAGATTGGCATAGAAATGGAATGAAATCATCGATTATTATCATGATTTTACTCACTCTGTTGACGAAATATGAAATGAAATTAGTTCACATTGCAATTTCTTTAATTCGAAAGATTGAAATGGTTTGCATTCTGACATTGCATCAATGTTGTCCAATTGTGAACGAAATATTTGATAATAAGCCCGATGATAGATACAAAATGAGATGAAAAATGA
This sequence comes from Mayetiola destructor, assembly GCA_000149185.1. NCBI lineage: Eukaryota > Metazoa > Arthropoda > Insecta > Diptera > Cecidomyiidae > Mayetiola > Mayetiola destructor. The sequence goes on along the minus strand of GL501485.1, from coordinate 1,622,793 downwards.
CAAATATGTACAGTTTGTTTTCAAATATGAATATCCACCGGAAAATGAGAGTATTAATTCGCATGTCCAACCCAGCAAAGAATGTTGATCCCATGGCAATCTGAAATTCAGGTATTTAGCTGTCAATTTCAGAAATACACTTTAAAAGATCCATAGCAGACAAAAATACTTACACAAATCGATATGGTCGATACAAAATGGCATCATTAACGTATCCAAATGCAAAAAGGCTGTAAATAAAACTGAATACACCCGTTCCCAAAACATTAATCGAACAAACCCAAACAAAATATTCAGCAAAAAATTTTGCAAGTCGTTCACATGAATGGTTTGCTTTCTCCATATATTGTTTCGGATCTTTGTGTTTATCTACAAACAGAAAATGATATTCGATCAGAATTTGGGAAGTTTGAAAATAAAACCTACAATTTGCAACAATTGAATATTACATGTATCATAGATTTGTTGAAAAGATGAAAAAATGTCGGTAATTTGCTTTCTCAGAATGAAACCCGCCACTATTATGTAAACTACAGCTGCTTGAGCCGCAAATATGAATGTTGCAAATAATGCATTTATCAAATCGTCTTTAACATAATTCAAAACGAAAGTGAAGCTGGCACTGTCAACGAATACCATTGTTATGAAACTTAACATCGAAATTATAATATTTCGGATTTTAATGAAAAAACTTGTGTCGGATGGACAGACACAGAATATAACATATGCACGATAGATTCTTTCTAAAACTTTCATTTTATTCGATGTGAATTGTTTTTCTTTTAATTGAATGTAGCAGTTTATTGAATGTTAAGATAAGACTGATTCATTTCGGGAATTTCACACCTTTTATAACCTGGTCAAGTATTTGCTATTTGTAAGTGTTTTGTGCCGAGTAATTTGTTGACAGTTTTTCCCATAAGGAGTAATTAAAATTTTAATTAATTCAAAAGTGTTTGTCATCTTATAAGGATTGTCCTGGAAATCGACATGAGGCATAAGGCATAAGTGTTGAATATTGAATTCGATAAATAATAAATCAATTTTATTACGTGAAAATTACTTTTCCATATCTTCGCGACATCAGAATTTAATCATGGAGAATACATTTCGCTTAAATAAGAACCAAAATTTAGAGCTGAAAGAATAAATAATAGATAAAATCAAATACACTGAATGGCAAGTATTGAATGGTATGCGGTAACGCGGAATGCAAGAATATATTTATAATTCATTCATGCATTCTGAATTACGCCAAAGGAAAAGAAATACTGAGTATGAGATCCTTGAAATGCATTAAAAAAACAGCAAATCATTCATTATTCCTCTGTCCGCTATCCGTAGCTATTATTTTTGTTAAAAGAAATTATATTAAACGTGTCAAGGAAATTTCATTTTTGGTTCAGCCCTTCGAAAAACTTTGATTATGTAGTTAATTGTTGTTTATTTTTAAGTACCACAGATGCATTGCTACACTATATTGTAATTGTGAATTGTGATAGTCGATAAATATTTACCAAATCAATATGAAAATCAAAAATTGCAGTCATAGTCATATTGCACATCGCATGAATTGCGTTTGATTTGCAAAACATATTTTTGATTTCATTATGCTAATTCGGTTACATAATAGGCGAGGATGTACAGAGTCCGGCAGTAATCTTTTTTGCCGATTACATAACGTGTAATTTGCAACACGTTAATGTAATCGTAATTTGTAAATGTAATCCGAATTATGAATTTGCCGGACTCTGAGGGTATAAATTGACTATTATATGACCGCTGGTGCATAGTATTGAATGAGACAAAATCGGAATTCCAAAGATATTTGTTTTAAGTGCTATAATTAAGAATCCAAAGTTAACACTTTTGCAATGTTTTGGGGAAATATAATTCATTTATTGAATACATCAACAACAAAAATCAAACCGAATTTGTTAAATTAATATTTTGCTAACAGCTGAAATCTTTAACAGATAATAATAATGAATAGTAATAAATAGTGAAAAGTGTAGAGATAAGTTATAAGTTAAACTTCAAAAAATTGGTCGCATTTCCAATGGAGCATTCATGTTGAACATGATTTTAAACATCTCTTCATGTAAATAAGTATTTTTTCTAATCCTAAATTGAATTGTTTTGACATTTGAAATATTTTTCCTTGAAATGACGCAACTTGCAAATGCCTTGTGCCATATAACTTATTATTGGGCTCATTTTTTCAGAATGACCTCTTCTATCATGGGTATGAGAGCCAACGTGTGACTAATAATTAATAAATAACTGATAGAAACGACTGCTATTTATCCATGAGAATTTCTTTCATTCGGTTAATGTTTTGAACATCAAATAGTAACTGATGATTGTTTTCAGCATCTAAAAAATGAAAAATTATTTTAAAATAAAAAAAAGAGAATAAAAAAGGAATAGCAACGAAATTCACCTTTGAAAATAATTCTAAATCCAAATTTGCGATGTTGAAGCCGTGATAATGGAGTGGCCGTTGGGCGTTTGCAATCATTATAACAAGAGGTTTTTGTAATTCAATTGGTAAAATTGTCCAATTCGAATTATATAAACAATCAGCAAATCGGGCATACGAATCGGTCGATTTTTTCGCAAAATAACAATAAAGAAACAAATTCGACAAACCAATCAATAATGAATAAATCACTACAACAAATTTTGAGTCCAAATCTTGTTGCACGAGCTTCAAAAAAGAGAAGACAATTTTGTAATTTCTAAATTTTTTTTTTTAGTAAATTCGTTATGATAAAAAAAACTTTACTAAATCCATTTGAAAAATGCAACATGCCATCACCACCATATTACCGATCAATTGAACCAGAATGAAAGTGCTAAAAACGTCGGCCGTTTGTTTAAAAAGGCTGGAAATTACAATTCTGTATGAGTTAAACATAGAAATGGAATGAAATCATCGATTATTATCATGATTTTACTCACTCTGTTGACGAAATATGAAATGAAATTAGTTCACATTGCAATTTCTTAATTTCGAAAAGTTGAAATGGTTTGCGTTCTGACATTGCATCAATGTTGTCCAATTGTGAACGAAATATTTGATAATAAGCCCGATAATGGATGCAAAATGATATGAAGAATGACAAATATGTACAGTTCGTTTTCATATATGCAAATGTATTGAAAACTGATATTATTAATTCGCATGTCCAACCCAGCAAAGAATGTTGATCCCATGGCAATCTGAAATTCAGGCATTTAGCTGTCAATTTCAGAAATACACTGCTATATCAGACAATAAAACTTACACATATCGAAATGGGCGATACAAAATGGCATCATTAACGTATCCAAATGCAAAAAGGCTGTAAATAAAACTGAATACACCCATTCCCAAAACATTAATCGAACCAACCCAAACAAAATATTCAGCAAATTTTGCAAGTCGTTCACATGAATGGTTTGCTTTCTCCATATATTGTTTCGGATCTTTGCGTTTATCTACAAACAGAAAATGATATTCGATCAGAATTTGGGAAGTTTGAAAATAAAACCTACAATTTGCGACAATTAAACATTACATGTATCATAGATTTGTTGGAAAGATGAAAAAATGTCGGTGATTTGTTTTCTCAGAATGAAACCCGCCACCATTATGTAAACTACAGCTGCTTGACCCGAAAGCAATGATGTTGCATATAATGCATTTATCAAATTGATTTTCACATTCTTCAAAACAAAAGTGAAGCTGGCACTGGTAACGCATACCATTGTTATGAAACATAACATCGAAGTTATAATATTTCGGATTTTAATGAAAAAACTTGTGTCGGATGGACAGACACAGAATAAAACGTATGCACGATAAATTCTTTCTAAAACTTTCATTTTATTTGGTGTGAATTATTTTTCTTCCAATTGAATGTAGCAGATTATTGAATGTTAAGACAAGACTGATTCAATTCGGAAATTTCACACCTTTTATAACTTGGCCAAGTATTTGATGAATATTCAGATCGATAAAAGATCAATTTTATTTGGTGAACATTAATATTTTATATCTTTGCGACATCAGAATTTAATCATGGAGAAAACATTTCGCTTAAATAAGAACCAAAATTTAGAGCTGAATGAATAAATAATAGATAAAATCAAATACACTGAATGGCAAGTATTCAATGGTATACGGTAACGCGGAATGCAAGAATATATTTTTAATTCATTCATGTACTCTGATTGCACCAAAAGGAAATATAACAAGTAAACACAGAATTCAGTCGTACCGAATTCACTGGGAAATTACAATTACTACAATTGAAAGAAAAATGAAAAAAAATTCCAAAAATGTAAAATTTTTCGGAAACTTTGAAATTTTTCGATTCTTCCTTGGAATTTTGAAACTTTTTGAAAATTTTTGGATTATTCATGCACACCAATGTTAGTCAAGACACTTTTACAGGTATATGTTAACCTTCACAGATTTAAGTGAGCTTTAGTTGAGACACAAACCAAATTAGCACATATGCAATAGGTAAAAGCTGCAACAAGTCCTTTGAAAATTTTGGGAATCGATAGAGAATCATCTGAAACATATAGATCCAAAATTTCATCCCGATCTGACCACTAAAAGCTAGTTAAAAACTCAGTCAAAGAGTGGACGGAACCAGAAAAAAAAGAAAAGAAAACTAGAGCGAATATAGTATGCACCTGTGGTGCATAAAAACTGAAAGTAAAATCCTTGAAATACATAAAATAAAAAGCATATCATTCATTATTCCTCTGGCCGCTGTCCGTGGCTATTAAATTGTGAGAAGAAATTCTTTTGAACGTGTCACAATTTGATTGCATACATTCAGGCATTTCAGACTGCATATTTGGCCTTTGCCTTTGTTGATTCAACACCTACATACGGCACTTAATCGACAAGAAAACTTTGAATTTTATGGTTTTTTTTTGGATTGCTTTGTAACCCAATTTCCATCAATAACAAAACAAATAAAACAGATTTTCAGAAATTCACTTTTGAGTTGCATAAATATTGATATGTTTTTGTAACTTAAAAGTGAATTTCTGACAATCTATTATATTTGTCTTATTAATTATTGACGACAAGAAATCTGTTTACTGTTTACATTTCTGAATTTTAAATTTAAATTATTTATGATTTTCAAGAAACATTTAAATGGCTTTCCATTCGATATATATTGAACATCCAATAGATCGATGCGCGTCCTAATTTTCATTAAAACAAAAGAAACAAACGAACACAATTATTGTTTAAACAAAGTGAAAATGATCATTTTGAATTAGCTGCGCATAGAAATGGAATGAAATCATCGATTATTTTCATGATTCACTCACTCCGTTAACGAAATATGAAATCAAATTAGTTCACATTGCAATTTCTTCAATGCGAAATATTGGAATGGTTTGCGTTCTGACATTATTTTCCTTATCTTCGCGACATCAGAATTTAATCATGGAGAATACATTTCGCTTAAATAAGAACCAATATTAAGAGCTGAATGAATAAATAATAGTAAAAATCAAATATACTGAATGGCATGTATCCAATGGTATGCGGTAACGCGGAAGGCAAGAATATATATTTATAATTCATTGATGCATTCTAAATTACGCTAAAGGAAAAGAAATACTGAGAATGAGATCCTTGAAATACATTAAATAAACAGCATGTTCGTTTCATTATTTCCCTGTCCGCTATCCGTAGCTATTAAAAGAAATTATTCTAAACGTGTCAAGGAAATTTTGAAATTATTCTAAACGTGTCAAGGAAATTTTGTTTTTTGTTCGGCCCTTTGAAAAACTTCGATTACATAATAGGCGAAGGTATAGATCGATTATTATGGTATGACCGTTGGTGCATAGTACTGAATCAGGCACGATCAAAATTCTAAAGATATTCCTTTTTATGCACCACAGGTGCATTACTATATTTGGCCTTTTTCTTCTTTTTTTTTTCTTCGTCTGTTCACTTTTTAACTAACTTCCAGTTCTGCAATCGTTCTATAAATTTGAATTTAGGTAGATTATGGACAGGAATAGATACTAGTTATATTGGGAAAGCACCAGCTGTACTCCACGGAGTACAAATCCAGGTTTTAGTGGATTTTTTGGGACGTTTTTTGAGATTTTATGGGTTTTTATCAGGAATTTTTGGAATTTCATCAATTTAAGAATTTTTAAGAATTTTTCATGATACTTCCTAATTTGAAAGCCACCAGCAGTGCTCCACGGAGTTTTTATCCTGCTTTAAGTGGATCTGTAGGGGTATTTTTGAGATTTCATGGAATTTCATCAGGATCTTTCGGGATTCTATGAAGCCTAATGAAAATTATGAGGTTTTTTTATGATGCTTCCTAATTTAGAAGCCATCAGATGTGCATCACGGAGCCAAAATCCAGGTTTTAGGGGATTTTTTGAGATTTAATGGGATTTCATCAGGATCTGTTGGGATTTTATCAGGCTAAATGAAAATAATGAGGTTGTTTTTATGACCTTCCTAATTTAGAATCCACCAGATGTGCTCCACGGAGCCAAAATCAGGTTTTAGTGGTTTTCGAAGGATTTTTTAGGTTTTGGAACACTTAGGTTATATGGATCTTTGATATTCTTCTTTGAATTTCTCGAAATTTCCAAAAAAATTATGTTTTCCTGTGGTGCATATTTTTGAATTCGGTACGATCGAATTCTGCTTGTTTTGTGCTACAATTAACAGGTGGCAGGAAATAATGTATGAAGAAATAATGTATATTTTTTTTTGAAATAAAATATGGTCTGAATATATGTTATTTCAGTTTTAAAGTATGTCTGCAAATCCACATCTTGTTTCCTCAAAACATATATACTTTATTTCAAATTATGGCTGTATTTTGAAATAAAATATATATATTTACATAACTCGATGGCAACAAAGTATGAATATTTCATCCGTCGCATGTAAAGTAAATAAAAAAATTTGATCTTACAGGGTATTGAACCCATGAACCACTGTTCATGATTCATTCTTTTTACCACGGAGCCACATTACTTTTGAATAGATATGAGTTTCATTGCAAATGTTGGCTATCACTTATTACATTTGTTAATTATTTTTGAATGCTTATCGCAAGTACCGTAATTTATGAAAGAAATGTGGTTCGATTTTTATCTGCACTTTATTCAAAATCAGTTTCGTGCTGTCTGTTCTTCATTACACACCGATTCCTATAAAGTGTTTGTTATTGCTTAGCTATTCAGTATAATCACTATTGTTTTCTGGAGTTATAATTCAATTGTGAACATATTTCGACTTAAATTGTTTTATCTCAGTCTCCAATTATTGTTATATATCATATTTTTGTGAAATGGAAACGGAATTAGTTCAAAAAAATATTCGTAAGAGAAAATCTGAAACAATTGCTGGTCCAGCATGCAAAAAACAAAGACGAAATATTTTAAATATAGAACAGGATGGGCAAAATATAATCGTGGATCTATGCGATATAGATTTTCAAGTAAGATTTGTGAATTCAATAATCTTTTATACACAGTTTTAAATAAATCACATTTCGGTTCAGCTTATTGCAGTATATGAACATTTTTTCTTCATTTTTTTCACCTCTATTCACATGTCAAAGATTTTTGCTGCGGCATCAGCTCATTTATTAAGTACCGTTATATTTGAGCATCACCTCGTTCATATACAATGTGTTTTTTTATTACTGTGTGTTTTTTTAAAATAAAATTGAATGTTATTATTATTTTCATATTCAGAAATACGATTGTCGAGTTGCACTCGATAAGATCAATCTTGAAAAATACTTTGAACCGAATGACGAAGAGCATAATTCAGACTCTGATTTTGATATTTCAACAAGTGAATATTCACCGACACTAGCCAAAAAAACTGATTCTGTTGAGATTAAATATGAAATGGTCCCAGGCAAGCGAAGCAATTCAAACTTATTATGGTCGATCACGGAGCTCCAATTTTATAAATTCAACACGAAATTGACGAAAGGTCGATCATTTCTTTGCTATCATGGGTGTCGATGTCGTGTTTTGCTGCGTGATGATGGGCATTGTTTTAAAACTGATCCAAAAAGCAAACATACACATCCGACAAATGAAGAATTGTACGAACAATTATCGATCGCTAATGAGATTAAAAAAAGATGTAAGGACGATGGCACTTCAAAGTCTGTAAAAGAAATCTACGATGATGTCCTTCTGAAGTATGTTTAAATGTATTTTTATTTAATTGAAATTTTCTTGAAAATTTTACATTTTTTTCTAGTCGCCAGAACTTTAAGAGACCTTACGAATCTATACAGAGAAATTTGCGACAAATAAGGGTAAAAGGACCACCAAAACCTCCGGCAAATTGTTCAGAAATCGAAGAGGCATTCAATAGAACAGAAATCCGTGAAAAATTTGGATTTACACACCATAAAGATTCTAAAGAGGTCTTTTATAATGGAAGCTACGAAAATCGATCGTTCGCATACTGTGTATTTTCTTCGGCTAAAACTATAAAATTAATTCAAAATCATGTGAGCCCTGAAAATCGAACAATATTGATGGACGCAACATTTAGTATTGTTCCTTAAGGCTGTTTCAAGCAAATTCTCATAATTTATGCTTCTTATTCAGGAAAAGTAATTGAATGAATGATTTAACAATTAACTGAATGATGATTGATCATATAAATTCCATAAAATTTCATTGCAGGTCTATCCATTAATTTTCATACTTATGTCGAAAAAGACCCAAGAATGTTATGCACATGTTTTCAAGTTCATATGAAAAAAAAATCTGTTCACTGGAATGTAACACGTTTGTGACAGATTATGAACGTGCTATGAAAAATGCACTCAATATTCTATACCCTAATGCAACATTGACATCGTGCTGGTTTCATTTTACGCAAGCAGTGAGGAAAAATGCATCACAATTAATAAGAAGGAATTCAGATGCAGCTTTTATATATCGTCAATTCCAATGCATACCGCTTATCAAGGAAAAGAATATTAAGCCTACATTGGTCGCATTTCACTTTGAATATAACTATAAACACCTCTCTCCATGCAAATAAGTA
>GL501485.1:1567551-1599819 GCA_000149185.1 Mayetiola destructor | reverse complement strand
AAATTTTTTTTGAATTGCAAGGGTAAAAAAAATTTTTTTCCAAAAAAAAATGTTTTTTTACGCGTTTTAGACAATTTCCAATCGATTGGCGAGAAAAAAAAATTTCGAAAAAAAAATTCAAAAGAAATTTCATAGGGTACACTGTAGCAGCGAGAAAAAAAAATTTATGAAGTCTCATACCTCCCAAATCAATAGGGATCATTCTGAGAACTCCCTCTACACGAAAAAAAAGTTTCCACTGATTTATTGGAATAACTAACAACGACAACAACACCCAAAACCAATACTTGTTCCACCATTGAGGATGGCGGAAAAGTAAAAGGCTGTAAATAAAACTGAATACACCCGTTCCCAAAACATTAATCGAACAAACCCAAACAAAATATTCAGCAAATTTTGCAAGTCGTTCACATGAATGGTTTGCTTTCTCCATATATTGTTTCGGATCTTTGTGTTTATCTACAGAAAATGATATTCGATCAGAATTTGGGAAGTTTGAAAATAAAACCTACAATTTGCGACAATTAAACATTACATGTATCATAGATTTGTTGAAAAGATGAAAAAATGTCGGTAATTTGCTTTCTCAGAATGAAACCCGCCACTATTATGTAAACTACAGCTGCTTGAGCCGCAAATATGAATGTTGCAAATAATGCATTTATCAAATCGTCTTTAACATAATTCAAAACGAAAGTGAAGCTGGCACTGTCAACGAATACCATTGTTATGAAACTTAACATCGAAATTATAATATTTCGGATTTTAATGAAAAAACTTGTGTCGGATGGACAGACACAGAATATAACATATGCACGATAGATTCTTTCTAAAACTTTCATTTTATTCGATGTGAATTGTTTTTCTTTTAATTGAATGTAGCAGTTTATTGAATGTTAAGATAAGACTGATTCATTTCGGGAATTTCACACCTTTTATAACCTGGTCAAGTATTTGCTATTTGTAAGTGTTTTGTGCCGAGTAATTTGTTGACAGTTTTTCCCATAAGGAGTAATTAAAATTTTAATTAATTCAAAAGTGTTTGTCATCTTATAAGGATTGTCCTGGAAATCGACATGAGGCATAAGGCATAAGTGTTGAATATTGAATTCGATAAATAATAAATCAATTTTATTACGTGAAAATTACTTTTCCATATCTTCGCGACATCAGAATTTAATCATGGAGAATACATTTCGCTTAAATAAGAACCAAAATTTAGAGCTGAAAGAATAAATAATAGATAAAATCAAATACACTGAATGGCAAGTATTGAATGGTATGCGGTAACGCGGAATGCAAGAATATATTTATAATTCATTCATGCATTCTGAATTACGCCAAAGGAAAAGAAATACTGAGTATGAGATCCTTGAAATGCATTAAAAAAACAGCAAATCATTCATTATTCCTCTGTCCGCTATCCGTAGCTATTATTTTTGTTAAAAGAAATTATATTAAACGTGTCAAGGAAATTTCATTTTTGGTTCAGCCCTTCGAAAAACTTTGATTATGTAGTTAATTGTTGTTTATTTTTAAGTACCACAGATGCATTGCTACACTATATTGTAATTGTGAATTGTGATAGTCGATAAATATTTACCAAATCAATATGAAAATCAAAAATTGCAGTCATAGTCATATTGCACATCGCATGAATTGCGTTTGATTTGCAAAACATATTTTTGATTTCATTATGCTAATTCGGTTACATAATAGGCGAGGATGTACAGAGTCCGGCAGTAATCTTTTTTGCCGATTACATAACGTGTAATTTGCAACACGTTAATGTAATCGTAATTTGTAAATGTAATCCGAATTATGAATTTGCCGGACTCTGAGGGTATAAATTGACTATTATATGACCGCTGGTGCATAGTATTGAATGAGACAAAATCGGAATTCCAAAGATATTTGTTTTAAGTGCTATAATTAAGAATCCAAAGTTAACACTTTTGCAATGTTTTGGGGAATGTTAAGACAAGACTGATTCAATTCGGGAATTTCACACCTTTTATAACTTGGCCAAGTATTTGATGAATATTCAGATCGATAAAAGATCAATTTTATTTGGTGTACATTAATATTTAAAATCTTTGCGACATCAGAATTTAATCATTGAGAATACATTTCGCTTAAATAAGAACCAACAGTAAAAGCTGAATAAATAAATAATAGATAAAATCAAATACACTGAATGGCAAGTATCCAATGGTATACGGTAACGCGGAATGCAAGAATATATTTTTAATTCATTCATGTACTCTGATTGCACCGAAAGGAAATATAACAAGTAAACACAGACTTGAGTCGTACCGAATTCACTGGGAAACTACAATTACTACAATTGAAAGAAAAATGAAAAAAATTCCCAAGAATGTAAAATTTTTCGGAAACTTTGAAATTTTTCGATTTTTCCTTGGAATTTTGAAACTTTTTGAAAATTTTTGATTATTCATGCACACCAATGTTAGTCAAGACACTTTTACAGGTTATGTTAACCTTCACAGATTTAAGTGAGCTTTAGTTGAGACACAAACCAAATTAGCACATATGCAATAGGTATAAGCTGCAACAAGTCCTTTGAAAATTTTGGGAATCGATAGAGAATCATCTGAAACATATAGATCCAAAGTTTCATCCCGATCTGACCACTAAAAGCTAGTTAAAAACTCAGTCAAAGAGTGGACGGAACCAGAAAAAAAAAGAAAAAAAACTAGAGCGAATATAGTATGCACCTGTGGTGCATAAAAACTGAAAGTTAAATTCTTGAAATACATAAAATAAACAGCATATCATTCATTATTCCTCTGGCCGCTATCCGTCCCTATTATTTTTGTTAAAAGAAATTCGTTTAAACGTGTCACAATTTGATTGCACACATTCAGGCATTTCAGACTGCATATTTGGCCTTTGCCTTTGTTGATTCAACACCTACATACGGCACTTAATCGACAAGAAAACTTTGAATTTTATGGTTTTTTTTTGGATTGCTTTGTAACCCAATTTCCGTCAATAACAAAACAAATAAAACAGATTTTCAGAAATTCACTTTTGAGTTGCATAAATATTGATATGTTTTTGTAACTTAAAAGTGAATTTCTGACAATTTATTATATTTGTCTTCTAAATAATTGACGACAAGAAAACTGTTCACAGTTTACATTTCTGAATTTTAAATTTAAATTATTTATGATTTTCAAGAAACATTTAAATGGCTTTCCATTCGATATATATTGAACATCCAATAGATCGATGCGCGTCCTAATTTTCATTAAAACAAAAGAAACAAACGAACACAATTATTGTTTAAACATACTGAAAATGATCATTTTGAATTAGCTGAGCATAGAAATGGAATGAAATCATCGATTATTATAATGATTCACTCACTCTGTTGACGAAATATGACATCAAATTAGTTCACATTGCAATTTCTTCAATGCGAAATATTGGAATGGTTTGCGTTCTGACATTAATTTTCCTTATCTTCGCGACATCAGAATTTAATCATGGAGAATACATTTCGCTTAAATAAGAACCAATATTATAAGCTGAATGAATAAATAATAGTAAAAATCAAATACACTGAATGGCAAGTATTGAATGGTATGCGGTAACGCGGAATGCAAGAATATTTTTATAATTCATTGATGCATTCTGATTGCGTCAAAAGGAGAGAAACACTGAAAGTTAGATCCTTGAAATACATTAACCATTCAGCATATCATTCATTATTTCCCTGTCCGCTATCCGTAGCTATTATTTTTGTTAAAAGAAATTATTCTAAACGTGTCAAGGAAATTTTGTTTTTTGTTCGGCCCTTTGAAAAACTTCGATTACATAATAGGCAAAGGTATGGATCGATTATTATTGTATGACCGTTGGTTAGACGAGCTCAGAATTTCAACTTTATTGAATTCCTTTCGGGACACCCCTAAAATTTTTCCGTATTGGTCTTAAATCGATTGGTACAGTTTCTAAATCCAGTTTTTTGGAAAATAAATATGCGCAAGAGCCCTGAAGATTGTCGAATGCTATGCGATAACGTGTTGCGCGTTGACGAACCATCACCGCATTTAATGTAACCAAGCACACTGAATAGTGAACACAAACAATAATAATTTGCGGGGATATTTTTCACCGCGTGTTTAACGACCAACTGTTTGTGTTAAGTGTGCTTGGTTATATTACGAATGAAAGCAAAATTTAAAATTCTGAAAAAGTGCCATTGGGTCCGTTGCACTTATTCGCATTTTATTGTGCCATCCAGTCCGAGACTGAGTTTGCACGGACCGAATGGCAAGACGCCTTAGGGATGTATGAGATCTGAAAAAATAAAAAATTGCCGATTTCATTGAAAATTGGTGCAGAAAGGTTTTTTGGGTCGCTGATTACGAATCCGAGGTCAGAATTTCGGAATTCCTATTCTTTCTATGATTACACTAACAAAATCTTCGAGATTCTCTGTAGCCTCTCAGAAGTGGCGTTTTTGTTCCGACAATCACGAAAAGAGCAAGAATTTCGAAATTCTAATTTCAGATTCGTAATCAGCGACCCAAAAAACCTTACTGCACCAATTTTCAGTTAAATCGGAAATTAAAAAACAGCAAATTCATTACATTATTCCTCTGTCCGCTATCCGTAGCTATTATTTTTGTTAAAAGAAATTATTCTAAACGTGTCAAGGAAATTTTGTTTTTTGTTCGGCCCTTTCAAAAACTTCTTTTACATAATAGGCGAAGGTATAGATCGATTATTATGGTATGACCGTTGGTGCATAGTATTGAATCAGGCACGATCAAAATTCTAAAGTTATTTGTTTTATGTGCTACAATTAAGAATCGAGAGTTAATACCTTCCCAATGTTTTGGGAAAATATAATTCATTTATTGAATAAATCAACAACAACAACAACAATCAAACAGAATTTTTAAATTGATATTTTGCTAACAGCTGAAATCTTTAACAGATAATAATAATGAATAATAATAAACAGTGAAAAGTGTAGAGATAAGTTATAAGTTATACGTCAAAAAATTGGTCGCATTTCAAGTTGAATATAACTATAAACACCTCTCCATGTAAATAAGTATTTTTTCTAATCTTGAATCTAATTGTTTTGACATTTGAAATATTATTCCTTGAAATGACGCAACTCGCAAATGCCTTGTGCCATATAACTTATTATTGGGCTCATTTTTCAGCAGGACCTCTTCCATAATGGGCGTGAGAGCCAACGGGTGACTAATAATTAATAAATAACTGATAGAAACGACTATTATTTATCCATGAGATTTTTTTTTAGCGAGTTAATGTTTTGAACATCAAATAGTAACTGATAGTGGTTTTCAGCATCTAGAAAATGAAAAATTATTTTGAAATAAAAAAAAAGAGAAATAACAACGAAATTCACCTTTGAAAACAATTCCAAATCCAAATTTGCGATATTGAAGCCGTGATAATGGAGTGGCCGTTGGGCGTTTGCAATCATTATAACAAGAGGTTTTTGTAATTCAATCGGTAAAATTGTCCAATTCGAATTATATAAACAATCAGCAAATCGAGCGTAAGAATCGGTCGATTTTTTCGCAAAATAACAATAAAGAAACAAATTCGACAAACCAATCAATAATGCATAAATCACTACAAGAAATGTTGAGTCCAAATCTTGTTGCATGAGCTTCAAAAAGAGAAGAACATTTTAAAATTTAGAATTTTTTTTGCATGGAAATTAGACATGATAGAAACTTACTAAATCCATTTGAAAAATGCCACATGCCATCATCACCATATAGTTGATCAATTGAACCAGAATAAACGTGCTAAAAACGTCGGCCGTTTGTTTAAAAAGACTAAAAATGATCATTTCAAATTAGATTGGCATAGAAATGGAATGAAATCATCGATTATTATCATGATTTTACTCACTCCGTTGACGAAATATGAAATGAAATTAGTTCACATTGCAATTTCTTAATTTCGAAAGATTGAAATGGTTTGCGTTCTGACATTGCATCAATTTTGTCCAATTGTGAACGAAATATTTGATAATAAGCCCGATGGAGGATACAAAATGAGATGAAAAATGACAAATATGTATAGTTCGTTTTCAAATACGAATATGAATTGAAAACTGACATTATTAATTCGCATGTCCAACCCAGCAAAGAATGTTGATCCCATGGCAATCTGAAATTTGGTCATTTACCTGTCAATTTCAAAAATACACTTTAAATCACAGAGCAAGTGCATCGCATTTCCCCATACATTTAGATCTAACTGACAACAGCTCCACGTACAATAACTCGAGGAACCTTAATGGTGCCCATTCCACATTCATAGGAAGGTGAATAAATTCGTTCGGTATTGTACGTGGCGCTGTTGTTGGTTGATTCATGCACTCGCTCTGTGCTTTAAACAATATCAATAGCAGACAATAATCCTTACACATATCGAAATGGTCGATACAAAATGTCATCATTACCATATCCAAACGCAAAAAGGCTGTAAATAAAACTGAATACACCCATTCCCAAAACATTAATCGAACCAAACCAAGCAAAATATTCAGCAAATTTGGCAAGTCGTTCACATGAATGGTTTGCTTTCTCCATATATTTTTTCGGATCTTTGTGTTTATCTACAAACAGAAAATGAGATTGGATCAGAATTTGGGAAGTTTGAAAATAAAACCTTCAATTTGTAACAATTGAATATTACATGTGTCATAGATTTGTTGAAAAGAGGAAAAAATGTCGGTGATTTGTTTTCTTAAAATGAAAGCAGCCACCATTGTGTAAGCAGCAGCTGGTTGACCCGCAAATATTAATGTTGCAAATAATGCATTTATCAAATCGATTTTCACATAGTTCAAAATGAAAGTGAAGCTGGCACAGGCACCGCATACCATTGTTATGAAACATAACATCGAAATTATAATATTTCGGATTTTAATGGAAAAACTTGTGTCGGATGGACAGACACAGAATATAACGTATGCACGATAAATTCTTTCTAAAACTTTCATTTTATTCGATGTGAATTATTTTTCTTTTAATTGAATGTAGCAGATTATTGAATGTTAAGACAGGACTGATTCAATTCGGGAATTTCACACCTTTTATAACCTCGCCAAGTATTTGCTATTTGTAAGTGTTTTGTGCTGAGTAATTTGTTGACAGTTTTTCCCATAAGGAGTAATTAAAATTTTAATTAATTAAAAAGTGTTTGTCATCTTATAAGGATTGTCTTGGAAATATAAATCAACATGAGGCATAAGTGATGAATATTCAATTCGATAAATAATAAATCAATTTTATTACGTGAAAATTACTTTTCCATACCTTCGCGACATCAGAATTTAATCATGAAGAAAACATTTCGCTTAAATAAGAACCAAAATTAAAAGCCGAATAAATAATAGATAAAATCAAATACACTGAATGGCAAGTATTGAATGGTATGCGGTAACGCAGAATGCAAGAATATATTTATAATTCATTGATGCATTCTAAATTACGCCAAAGGAAAAATACTGAGAATGAGATCCTTGAAATGCATTAAATATTCAGCATATCATTCATTATTCCCCTGTCCGCTGTCCGTAGCTATTATTTTTGTTAAAAGAAATTATATTAAACGTGTCAAGGAAATTTCATTTTTGGTTCAGCCCTTCGAAAAACTTTGATTATGTAGTTAATTGTTGTTTATTTTTATGTACCACAGATCCATTGTTACACTATATTGTAATTGTGAATTGTGATAGTCGATAAATATTTACCAAATCCATATGAAAATCAAAAATTGCACTCATAGTCATATTGCCCATCAACTGTATCGCGTCTGATTTGCAAATCATTTTTTTGAATATTCAGATCGATAAAAAATCAATTTTATTTGGTGAACATTAATATTTTAAATCTTTGCGACATCAGAATTTCATCATGGAGAATACATTTCGCTTAAATAAGAACCAAAATTTAGAGCTGAATGAATAAATAATAGATAAAATCAAATACACTGAATGGCAAGTATTCAATGGTATGCGGTAACGCGGAATGCAAGAATATATTTTTAATTCATTCATGTACTCTGATTGCACCAAAAGGAAATATAACAAGTAAACACAGACTTGAGTCGTACCGAATTCACTGGGAAACTACAATTACTACAATTGAAAGAAAAATGAAAAAAATTCCCAAGAATGTAAAATTTTTCGGAAATTTTGAAATTCTTCGATTTTTCCTTGGAATTTTGATTTTTTTTTTAAATTTTGAGATTTTTTTAAAGAACGGAGTGCATTTAATACAGAAATCTATACCATTTTCTCCACTCGTACCTAATTTACATACAGTTGAGCTCAGCCCAGTG
Organism: Mayetiola destructor; assembly: GCA_000149185.1. NCBI lineage: Eukaryota > Metazoa > Arthropoda > Insecta > Diptera > Cecidomyiidae > Mayetiola > Mayetiola destructor. The sequence continues at coordinate 1,591,446 of GL501485.1, read as the reverse complement.
AAAACGGTTTGTAATGTAAATTAAGCGCGAGTGGAGAAAATGGAGCAATTGATACAATCGTGCACTTCGTTCTTTTGAAATTTTTTGGAAAATTTGAAAAATTTTGGAAATTTTGAATAGGAATCGATAGAGAATCTTCTGAAACATATAGATCCAAAGTTTCAGCCCGATCCGACCACTAAAAGAGTGGACGGAACCAGAAAAAAAAGGAAAGAAAACTAGAGCGAATATAGTCTGCACCTGTAGTGCATAAAAACTGAAAGTAAAATCCTTGAAATACATAAAATAAACAGCGTAATAATGAATGATTCCTCTGGCCGCTGTCCGTCGCTATTAAATTGTTAACAGTAATTCTTTTGAACGTGTCACAATTTGATTGTACACATTCAGGCATTTCAGACGGCATATTTCGCATTTGCCTTTGTTGATTCAACACCCCTACATACGGCACTTAATCGACAAGAAAACTTTGAATTTTATGGTTTTTTTCGGATTGCTTTGTAACCCAATTTCCGTCAATAACAAAACAAATAAAACAGATTTTCAGAAATTCACTTTTGAGTTGCATAAATATTGATATGTTTTTGTAACTTAAAAGTGAATTTCTGACAATCTTTTATATTTGTCTTGTTAATAATTGACGACAAGAAAACTGTTTACTGTTTACATTTCTGAATTTTAAATTTAAATTATTCATGATTTTCAAGAAACATTTCAATTGCATTCCATTCGATATTCGATATTCAATAGATCGATGCGCGTCCTAATTTTCACTTAAACAAAAGAAACAAACGAACACAATTATTGTTTAAACAAACTGAAAATGATCATTTTGAATTAGCTGAGCATAGAAATGGAATGAAATCATCGATTATTATCATGGTTCACTCACTCTGTTGACGAAATATGAAATGAAATTAGTTCACATTGCAATTTCTTCAATGCGAAATATTGGAATGGTTTGCGTTCTGACATTATTTTCCTTATCTTCGCGACATCAGAATTTAATCATGGAGAATACATTTCGCTTAAATAAGAACCAAAATTTAGAGCTGAAAGAATAAATAATAGATAAAATCAAATACACTGAATGGCAAGTATTCAATGGTATGCGGTAACGCGGAAGGCAAGAATATATATTTATAATTCATTCATGCATTCTGAATTACGCCAAAGGAAAAGAAATACTAACAATGAGATTCTTGAAATACATTAAATAAACAGCATGTTCGTTTCACTATTCCTCTGTCCGCTATCCGTAGCTATTATTTTTGTTAAAAGAAATTATTCTAAACGTGTCAAGGAAATTTCATTTTTGGTTCAGCCCTTTCAAAAACTTTGATTATGTAGTTAATTGTTGTTTATTTTTATGTACCACAGATGCATTGCTACACTATATTGTAATTGTGAATTGTGATAGTCGATAAATATTTACCAAATCAATATGAAAATCAAAAATTGCAGTCATAGTCATATTGCACATCGCATGAATTGCGTTTGATTTGCAAAACATATTTTTGATTTCATTATGATAATTCGGTTACATAATAGGCGAGGATGTACAGAGTCCGGCAGTAATCTTTTTGCCGATTACATAACGTGTAATTTGCAACAGGTTAATGTAATCGTAATTTGTAAATGTAATCCGAATTATGAATTTGCCGGACTCTGAGGGTATAAATTGACTATTATATGACCGCTGGTGCATAGTATTGAATGAGACAAAATCGGAATTCTAAAGATATTTGTTTTAAGTGCTATAATTAAGAATCCAAAGTTAACACCATTTCAATGTTTTGAGGAAATCTCACGGGGATAGACACCATCAAATAGTAGCTGTCATTAGCAAATATTAGCGCTCACTAGTTCGAAACTCCAAAATTGTAATTATAACCGTGAATTTATTGTTTTAATTAATTTTTTGTGATATTTCGGTTTTGATCTATATAAATTCCATGAAATCGATTTGTTTCTTCACTATTTTTACGAATTAAATATTAAAATTGGCCTTTTTTCACTAAATGAACAGCCGGCGCCATCTTGAATATTAGAAATATTAGCGCTCATTAAATTTGGTGTCTATCCCCTCGGGAAATCTAATTCATTTATTGAATACATCAACAACAACAATCAAACAGAAATTTTAAAAATTAATATTTTGCTAACAGCTGAAATCTTTAACAGATAATAATAATGAATAATAATAAACAGTGAAAATTGTAGAGATAAGTTATAGGTTAAACGTGAAAACATTGGTCGCATTTCCAATAGAGCAGTCATGTTGAACATAATTATAAACAACTCTGCATGTAAATAAGTATTTTTTCTAATCTTGAATTTAATTGTTTTGATATTTGAAATATTATTCCTTGAAATGACGCAACTTTTAAATGCCTTGTGCCATATAACTTATTATTGGGCTCATTTTTTCAGGATGACCTCTTCTATTATGGGCATGAAAGCCAACGTGTGACTAATAATTACTAAATAATTGATAAAAAACGACTGCTATTCATCCATGAGAATTTCTTTCAGCGGGTTAGTGTTTTGAACATCAAATAGTAACTGATGATTGTTTTCAGCATCTAAAAAATGGAAAATTATTTTAAAATAAAAAAAAGAGAATAAAAAAGGAATAGCAACGAAATTCACCCTTGAAAATAATTCCAAATCCAAATTTGCGATGTTGAAGCCGTGATAAAGGAGTGGCCGTTGGGCGTTTGCAATCATTATAATAAGAGGTTTTTGTAATTCAATTGGTAAAATTGTCCAATTCGAATTATATAAACAATCAGCAAATCGGGCATACGAATCGGTCGATTTTTTCGCAAAATAACAATAAAGAAACAAATTCGACAAACCAATCAATGATGAATAAATCACTACAACAAATGTTGAGTCCAAATTTTGTTGCACGAGCTTCAAAAAAGAGAAGACAATTTTGTAATTTCTAAATTTTTTTTTCTTTTTGAGGAAATTCGTTATGATAAAAAAAAACTTTACTAAATCCATTTGAAAAATGCAACATGCCATCAGCACCATACTACCGATCAATTGAACCAGAATGAAAGTGCTAAAAACGTCGGCCGTTTGTTTAAAAAGACTGAAAATGATCATTTCAAATTAGATTGGCATAGAAATGGAATGAAATCATCGATTATTATCATGATTTTACTCACTCTGTTGACGAAATATGAAATGAAATTAGTTCACATTGCAATTTCTTTAATTCGAAAGATTGAAATGGTTTGCGTTTTGACATTGCATCAATGTTGTCCAATTGTGAACGAAATATTTGATAATAAGCCCGATGATGGATACAAAATGAGATGAAAAATGACAAATATGTACAATTTGTTTTCATATATGCAAATGTATTGAAAAATGAGATTATCAATTCGCATGCCCAACCCAGCAAAGAATGTTGATCCCATGGCAATCTGGAATTCAGGCATTTAGCTGTCAATTTCAGAAATACATTTTAAAATATCCGTAGCACTGCTATAGCGGAGGTCTCATTTTGCAAACCAGTTTTGGGATTTTGCAATCTACGTTTGGGAAATTGCATTCCAAAAATGGAAAAACTGCATCCCAAATTTCAGATTTTCGCAAACTGAATTTGTTACTTTTGCAACCCTTTATTGGAATTTAGCACTCAAAATTTGGGAAAATGCATTCCAATACCTTAGAAACTTTATTCTGATGATTTTCTTTCATTTTATTTCTATTTAATAATGTTAAGATCGAGAAGTTCGTAAATTCTCGAATTTCTTTCATGTCATGACATTACAATTTCAACATAGGATGATATTTGGGAAATTACGAAAAAGGCAATCATATGTAGAGACGAGCGAAGAGTATAGCGAATTTCACATTTTCATAAATATCCGATTTTAGTTTGTTTTGTCGTTTTTAAAAAAAATCCAAATAAGGAATGCATTTTCCCAAATTTAGAATGCAAAATTCCAATGAAGGGTTGCAAAAGTAACAAATTTAGTTTGCAAAAATCCAAAATTTGGAATGCAATGTCTCAATTTTGGGATGCAATTTCCCAATTTTTGAATGCAATTTCCCAAACTTAGAATGCAAAATCCCAAAACTGGATTGCAAAATCATTATTTCCTGCTATAGCAGACAAATATACTTACACAAGTCGAAATGGTCGATACAAAATGGCATCATTACCATATCCAAACGCAAAAAGGCTGTAAATAAAACTGAATACACCCGTTCCCAAAACATTAATCGAACAAACCCAAACAAAATATTCAGCAAATTTTGTAAGTCGTTCACATGAATGGTTTGCTTTTTCCATATATTGTTTCGGATCTTTGCGTTTATCTACAAACAGAAAATGATATTCGATCAGAATTTGGGAAGTTTGAAAATAAAACCTTCAATTTGCAACAATTAAACATTACATGTATTATAGATTTGTTGAAAAGAGGAAAAAATGTCGGTGATTTGTTTTCTCAGAAAGAAACCCGCCACTATTATGTAAACTACAGCTGCTTGAGCCGCAAATATAAATGTTGCAAATAATGCATTTATCAAATCGACTTTAACATAATTCAAAACAAAAGTGAAGCTGGCACTGTCAACGCATACCATTAATATAAAACTCAACATCGAAATTATAATATTTCGGATTTTAATGGAAAAACTTGTGTCGGATGGACAGACACAGAATAACACGTATGCACGATAAATTCTTTCTAAAACTTTCATTTTATTCGATGTGGAGTAATTTCTTTTAATTGAATGTAGCAGTTTATTGAATGTTAAGAAAAAACTGATTCAATTTGGGAATTTCACTCCTTTTATATCCTGCCCAAGTATTTGATAAATATTCAATTCGATAATGAATCAATTTTATTTGATGAACATTAATATTTCATGTCTTTGCGACATCGGAATTTAATAATAAAGAAAACATTTTACTTGAATAAGAACCAACAGTAAAAGCTGAATAAATAATAGTTAAAATAAAATACACCGAATGGCATGTATCCAATGGTATGCAGTAATGCAGAATGTAAGAATATATTTATAATTCATTGATGCATTTTAATTACGCCAATATGAGAGAAATACTGAAAGTACAATCCTTGAAATACATACAAGCATATCATTCATTATTCCTCTGGCCGCTATCCGTAGCTATTAATTTGTTAAAAGAAATTCGTTTGAACGTGTCCCAGTCGGATTGCATACATTCAGGCATTTTAAACTGCATATTTGATCTCTCAATCGACAAGAAAACTTTAAATTTTATGATTACTTTGGATTACTTTGTAACCCAATTTCCGTCAATAACAAAATAAATAAAACAGATTTTCAGAAATTCACTTTTAAGTTGCATAAATATTGATATATTTTTGTAACTTAAAAGTGAATTTCTGACAATCTGTTCCATTTGTCATGTTATTGACGACAAGAAAACTGTTTACTGTTTGAATTTCTGAATTTCAAATCTAGATTATTCATGATTTTCATCATACATTTCAATTGCATTCCATTTGTTATTCGAATATTCGATAGATCGATGCACGTCTTAATTTTCATTAAAACAAAAGTAACAAACGAAAACAATTATTTCAAAAATAAATCCAACCGTCATATTGATTTCCGAACAAAATGTGCTCAGCTCAATGTGATGCATGTATATGTAACATTTGATGTTGTATCATACGATCTAAGTGAGTGTGTATTGCGCGCTCAATTTATCCACATGATTCAATGTTTCAATGTTTGCGTCTTGGATATCGTCATCAATAATAGTAGTTGTATTGATGTGTGTTGACAGTTCAATAATATACGGTACACAGTATGCAGTATGTTATGAGAACGTGTATAGCATTCCAACGTATGAAAGTGTTTTATTTATTTTTTTTTAAATATTCCTCTACTTTCGTTTCGATTCAATCGCAATTAATCTAAGCGAAACGAACCAGTGAATTGAATGTGATCGATTAAAAATCGAATCATTTCATTTTATAATTTCAGTGTCTCTCTAGCATTGATCATCATTTTATGGCACAGTGAATCACGTTTTGGAATCCTTTTGAATTTAAATCATATTAATCAACACAATGTCACGGAAGTGACAGACAACAAACCATTCGTTAAAATAATAATTTTTATTTGGTAAGGAACGCCAGATAACAATGATTAAAGAAAAAAAATAAAAATAAAAATAAATATTCAACGCATATGACAATTCAATTCAATTATTATTATCATCAAGTGTTAAATAATTTAAAGTGTGAATTCGTCAAGTCATTTGCAATATTCCGAAATATAAATGATTTTTAATCGCATAGAAAAAAAAAACCATTTTCCACGATTCGATTGTAGTTTCGTGAGTCATTAAACAAAATACCACAAACAACAATAGATGACCAACAGGATTTGGATCAATTTCAAATGGAATATATACAAAAGAATGAAAAAACAAAAAAAAAGAAACAAAAAGAACTACTCGCAAAATTCACATAAAGAATTTCATGATGAGAATGCAAAAAATGAGTTGTGAACGACGTGGTGATGTTGTGACAAAAACTACGACATAACAAAGTGAATATTGTTTATTATTATGATTGTTACAATACATTTGCCATTCGTTCATCGACCAATGTGCATACTGACTTGAATATTATTGTAGACAGCAATACCTAATGATGACGTACACAAACAATAGCCATCAACAATAGCGTCAGTTGAAAAAAAAAGAATGACTCGCAAACTTATTTTTTTTTTCATCAGGCCAACGAATGAGTTTCAAACACTCTGTTTCTGTTTGAACGCATTATTTATTCATCAATATTGTTACAATTGTTGATTGTTGTCTGGCCGTTTGGCCGAGGGATGGCCAATGTATGGTTGCTATGCGTGTCTATTTGATATTATTATCATCAATTAATTGAGTTGTCATCCAAAAAAAAAAAAACTAGCAAACCGCACGCTATATCCGCATTAAATAGGCAAATATCTGAACAACAAAGTATCATCATTGTCGGCGTATCAACGTCGAATGATAACCGAATTATGTATGCATTCATGTTCGTAATATATGCGCGTCATATTAATGATTACGATAGAAGATATTGATCGTTGTCTCTTTCCATTTAGTCGATTTTGAATTCCGCCACATTGTTTGTGCCCACGCATCAACGAAAACATTAAATTCATTTCATTTTAAACAGACGTCTCTTTGATTTCGTATAATATAAATATTTTTTTGTTGTCTTCGTTTGTTGTTTGTATTCGAATTTTGATAACATTTTTTTTAAAAATAACTATCTTCCGTAAACGAGAATGAGGAATAAGGAATAAGGAATAAGGAATAAGGTATTATGCAAATTGCAAATGACTTTAAATACTAAATGTATGTGTCATAAAATTGGCAATGTTTAAAATGCACACGTTTTAGTCTTTAGTCCGAATTTGGACTGAAAAAGACGAAAAAAATTGTGACAGTGTTTGTTTTGCACAAACATTCTACTAAAAATAATATTATTACAAAAATTTCCATGCAACGCAATAAGCAAATAAAGCAGCAAAGCATCCAACCTTGACAACTAACCGTATACGGTGCTATTATTTCGGACAAACTGCATCAATTCGTATGTAGTTTTTTTTATTGATATTGCTGAACTTGTGTTGGCTTTTTTTACCATTTTTCATGATGAAATTCGATTGCAAATGTTTGCAGGCCAAAAAGAATTCATTTAGAATAATTGAGAGATCAAAGTTTTTTGGTATCATTACCACCGCCACCACATAAACGTATTAGGGTTTGTAGTTAGCATTTTGATATAGTCAGTCAGTTCAGAAATTTATAGATCGAGTTTTGATAAGATGTACGTTTATGGGGTCTTTATGCAATTGACTTTGGTTTTATTTGCCTCGTTTGTCTATGGTATGGTGTAAACAGCATACGTAAGAGAGGGAAACAGAAGGAGTAAGAAAGAAAAAAAAAACCAATTCGCAGACCACAAAAATTATATACAATTTGAAGTAATTTATGAGCGAACATTTAAAACGACTAAATGCAGTAAAAATGCAAAAATAACAAAATCAAGACAAACCACTCAAAATGAACGTGAGACGAAAAAGCAATGCGTATGCATCATATGCATAGGCCAAATATAGAACAGCATATTGACCAATTCATACAGAATATAGAATTAGACAGCAAATTACGAATTTTTATAAATGAAAACAAAAAAGAAGCATAAAATTAGCGTAACTTGCATATTTAGTTTGTGTAGCCATTTATTTTTGCTCATTTTTGTTTTCTTTTTTTTTTCATTCTGTTGTTGTTATTTTGATTCAATTTTACGGTCATTGTATGAATCATAATAAGATATTGTGCGATGCGATGCGATGCGATGATGTGTGCGCAATTGTTTTGTTTTGAAAAAGACAGAGAGACAGAGAGAGCAAGAAAAAAAGAACAAAAACCAAAACGATGAATCGTGTATTTACGATGAAAAACGTCTTACGTTAGTATGTTTGGAATTGACAATGCTCAGCACTAGGCACACAGAAGGGGAAAGCCATCGAATACAATATACATTGCCAATAGCAACACTCAGACAAACCACAATGAAAAACATATGAAAATCACTTTACATACGCGGCGCTCGAACCAAATGATGAAAAGAAAAAAACGAAAAAAAAACAAAAAAACATGATGATATTGGCGGCAACAACAGCCGATGAAACTTGATGCGGCCGACTGTTGACTAAGTTTCGTTTACATGGCAATCGATCAGTAAAACACTATCCATCGTGTGAATAGCACACACAATTTTTAAAAAAATTTTTCCTCTTCGGTTTTGTTATTCAATAAAATATTAAGAACAGACCGAAAAAAAGAAAAAATTACTGAAAAAGTTGTGTGATATCCATGCCTATTGATGGTTACCGTAGTGTAATTATAGTAGTATATATTTTCCAAAATCCTGATTTCTGTTACATTATTTCTGTAAGTAGATTTTTTTTTTTTATTTCTTTCATCGTTCTCTGGGGCAGTTTGGCGATTTTTTCCACAGGCTCGATATTTATCGTGATAATTACGTGTATAATTCAAGCGTATGTTGAACTTTAAGCCGTTCCATATGAGGCGTATATCGAGCTTCATCAATTTACAATACAAATCGGCTCGATTTTGAATCGATTCGTTGACAAGAAGTTCACCTTCCCACGAAGGAATTTTTATTTTCATCGTTATGCAATTGACATACACGCTCTGAAATTCAATATATAATTGATTATATGAATCGAAAAAAAAATGAAAATATTAACATAAAATAATGAATATTCAGTGTCGGCTTCAATATATCGCGTGTGATTTCACTTTTTTCTGGCTTCAAACAAGTCAACGATTTTTTTTTTCTCTGATGATTATTAGTTTAAAAATTTCATTTCTTTTTTCTTCTAAATTTCAAGTTCTTCTTCTCATTATTTTATCTTTCTCTTCTTCTTTTACAGAACGGGACGGGATCGCATCGGTTGTGTTGACGCAAATGAATCTTGATAAAAAAAAGCAATAATAATTTAATTGAAGCGATTCAGAAAACGAATTCAGGTGTTAGTCTTGTGTAGTAACAAGACAAGTTACAAACGACAGTTTATTTTTCTCTAAATTTTTTCGTCTTTTTTTGGAATCAGTTTGACAGAACTGCATCGTATCATATTATTCAAATATGTTGACATCAGTTAAAAATAAACGACGTAAGTATTTTACTTTATTTGTCTACATTCTATTTAACCAAACCTTGAGATGTAACTAACTGTCTGGTGTTTCGAGTTTTGTATTTGTTTAGCTTTCCGATTGTAAACAGAAGAACAATTTCAATTATTTATTTATTTATTTATTTTGTGAAATGAGGAAATTCAATTACTCATCAAATCACCGAAAAAAAAAATGGTCAATACTGGAAAAAATACTAACAAACGTTTCAATTTAATTGCTCACTGCTTGCGGAAGTCGGTGTACTGAAATATTAATAACGTCATCAAAAATATGAGTACAAAAAATAAAAATCGATAAAAACGAAGAAAAGTCCCATTAACTTAAAAAAAAATCGAAAAAAGGTGAAAAAATGAAATTCAATTCAAAGTCAACACCACAGCCGATCAAACAACAGGCAATATTATTATGTAATCCTGTGTCCGAAGAGCAAAGCAAAAAAAAAAACGAACAACAACCCATTTCATTGGCAATCCAAATTATATTAATATTATTTTGCATGAAAATCATTTATCGATTTTTTAATTTGAAATCGGTAGGATTGGATGTTATTGTGTGGCTTGTGTTGTGTTGCCGATTCATTTAATTTCTCTTTTTATTTCAGTAAAATTAGTTTTTGAATACATATTTGTTGTTGATTTCCACCTGTTGCAATTTTTCCAAAGTCATTTATCAATGCAAGTGCACTGTGCACTGCAACAACACACTGCCATGTGTCGATATGATTTTGATGCGGAATGTGGATTGCTATAGCAATGGCCAATATACGAAAATCATGCAGCAAAAAAAAAAAAGAAAACACGATAAAAAAAAACCAGCGAATGTGTAACGTCGTCATAAATATATTGGGTCGTTGTGCACGATATGATTTTAATGTGTGTGTCGCTAGTGCCGTCTAACGTTTATCTGTAAATAAAAACAATAATAATCGAACTCGCGTGACCAATTAAAATATATTCCAAGTCATTAAACCGAGAATTTTTCGAATAACTTTGAAACTATATTCTATGCCATTGAATCAATTTTTTTTTTCTTCTTTTTTTTGGGTTAAAAAAATAAAGTGATGATTTTTTTTTTCTTCATTTGGTAACATCGCTAAGCTCAGTTCGAACATCTTTCTCTCAATCACGATCGTTTCTTTTGCTCGCCACAAATATTAGAATCCATTAAGAATTTATATTTTCATTCGAAAATGTTAACGATTATGTGCAATTGTGCAATTCCATTCTAAAGAATCGAGTCAACATTTTGAAGGATAAATGAATATACCTCAATGCTCTTTAATGTTTGATTATTATGTTTTAATAAAAAAAAAATTCAAGATTGAATTTAATTGCTTTGATCGATTTTATCGTTGACTGATTTTTTTTTTAAATTTATTTTTTCTTTTTCTTTCATGCCACAAAATGAAATAGGATTGTGGCTTGGAATACGGAATTCCAAGATACAAACAGATACAGTCAACATTATGTTTTTTCATGGGTAAGAAATTGAATCAAAATTACATATTTTTTATTTGCTAAGATTTGCGAAATTAAATTGAATCCGATGTTGATTTTTTTGTTTTCTTTCGAAAAATGGCACAATAAAAATAGCAAAACATTCGCAGATCATTCGGTTTTTCCATTGGCTGAATCGCATGCAATAATGTCACATCCGAAATTCGATCGAAAAAAGAATACGGTACTTTATCTACATGGTTATGTTGAGGCGCCATCGCATCAAAGTGTTCATGTTATTGTTGAAGCATATCAAAAGCGTGACGATTACAATATACTCGTATTGGATTGGAGCGAATTGGCCGATGGTAATTTTTTTGTTGATGCCGTGTCAAATATTAAACAGGTATATTTTTGGTTTTTCAATCAAATACAAAAATCCCTTTTACTTTCAAATGCATTCAAAAGATTCACATATTGCTCAAACTCCGTTTTCACAAACACAGTTGGGACCAAAAATGGCTGAAGTGATATTGGATTGGTTTGATGACGGTCTAAATTCGGAAACATTTTTCATTGTTGGACATTCATTGGGCGGACAGATGGCTGGATTGATTGGCCATAGTGTTACGAAAAAATCCAGAGGTGAAAGGAAAATTGAACGAATATCAGCATTAGATCCAGCCCTGCCAAGCACCTTTACCTCTGGATGTATCAATAAAAATGATGCCAAATTTGTAGACATTATACATACGGATGCATGGCTATATGGTACAGCAACAAGTCATGGTCATGCTGATTTTTGGCCAAATTCAGGCAAATCATTACAACCTGGCTGTCCAAAACGTAGTTTTATTTTATCATTATCGGATGTTGGTGCGTATCATATATACCATTAACCATCAAAAACATATTATTATGTTTGAACAATTTCATTTATTTTATTTATGACTTGATTTATGTGACAGATTTATGCAGTCATCGACGATCATGGTGGTTTTGGGCGGATAGTGTTTTGTCACACAAAAATATGTCATTTCATGCGGCTAAAGCCAAGTCTTGGGAGGATTTTAAAAAGGGCCGAATTGATGAGTCAAGTGTTATTAATATGGGCATTGATTGTCCATCTACGTGAGTTTTCCACAATTTATTCATTTTTCATCTCCATTTCGAGCCATTTTGTGTAGTTAATTGTTGTTGTTGTTGTTGTTATTGTTTTTTGCAGGGCACGCGGTGATTATTATTTGCAAACAAATGGTGAACGCCCATTCTCAAGAGGAATCGATGGTTTACATTATGAAAAAGTCAAATATGATCCACAACGATTATTTATGGGCCAAAGAACAATCCGAACCAAATAATAGTTACAAATTCATTTGAATTATTATGATTATTATTATTATTCTTATTATTTTATGAAAACAACATTCATCACAGTTATAAATTCTATTTCCAATTTTTTTTTTTTATTATTTTTCTAAATGTTAACGGTCATTTTGGATGAGTTGTGTATTTACAACATGCAAATTATTCTTTTATTAGGTAAATTTTTGATATGAAATGCCCACACTTGATATCCGATACAAATTTTATTATTGTTCAATATTTAAACAGTTTTCTGTCTCTTTACCGTTTTCCAATTACATCCCAAAAACCACCGTTTTAAATATTTACTCGTCTGCGGAAATGATTAACAAACAAAACAAAATCCAATTGAACAAATAATTTTTTCTTTCTTTTTTAATAACTGATTTTTTTTTCAAGCTCCTCTTTACATTTCTCAAAATTTCCTTCTCAATAAATGATCATCATTCTCAAATAAATTGAAGCGATCAGAAATTGTAATGTTTATCGTTTTGTAATTGCTTAATGTCTTTCTTCTTTTTTTTTAACAATATTTAATTGAGAAAAATGCAAAGAGTAAAATGATGTTTAATAAAGCGTATTTATTTACATAGAAGAATTGTTGAATTTTTATTTTATCATGATAATAATTCTATTGTCTCAAACATTATGAAAAAGTCAAATATGATCCACAACGATTATTTATGGGCCAAAGAACAATCCGAACCAAATAATAGTTACAAATTCATTTGAATTATTATGATTATTATTATTATTCTTATTATTTTATGAAAACAACATTCATCACAGTTATAAATTCTATTTCCTAATTTTTATTATTTATTATTTTTCTAAATGTTAACGGTCATTTTGGATGAGTTGTGTATTTACAACATGCAAATTATTCTTTTATTAGGTAAATTTTTGATATGAAATGCCCACACTTGATATCCGATACAAATTTTATTATTGTTCAATATTTAAACAGTTTTCTGTCTCTTTACCGTTTTCCAATTACATCCCAAAAACCACCGTTTTAAATATTTACTCGTCTGCGGAAATGATTAACAAACAAAACAAAATCCAATTGAACAAATAATTTTTTCTTTCTTTTTTAATAACTGATTTTTTTTTTCAAGCTCCTCTTTACATTTCTCAAAATTTCGTTCTCAATAAATGATCATCATTCTCAAATAAATTGAAGCGATCAGAAATTGTAATGTTTATCGTTTTGTAATTGCTTAATGTCTTTCTTCTTTTTTTTTAACAATATTTAATTGAGAAAAATGCAAAGAGTAAAATGATGTTTAATAAAGCGTATTTATTTACATAGAAGAATTGTTGAATTTTTATTTTATCATGATAATAATTCTATTGTCTCAACAAAAAAAAAAAAAACAAAAAACAAAAAACCACTTGAGCATTGTTGGGCTTTGATTGATGAAAGGTCAGTTTGCAATTATTTTTTATTAATATTTATGGGGATCATCATGCCGTGTGAATTTGATATATGATTGCTTCAATTTATTCAATTGATGAACGACGTTCAACGAACATCAATAAACAATGTGTGACATTTCATATTATCTGTGTTGTGACACTGCGGCCAGAAAGCGATTAGGCTCGAGTATATTCGAATATTGTGTACGCCGGACCATTTTCCTTGGTAAAGGCATAATTCCGAAATTTTACGTCTTTTTATTCTGGAAACTCGAATCGTATGAATATAACATTGTTTACATCGAATGACAGTTGGCGCATCTCGTTTGATACAAAATACGTTTGATTTTTTTTTTTTTCTTTTTTTGGAGATTAGATTTATTTTGAATGAAAAAATCGAATTAACTTAGTAGTATGATCGGATGTTTAATTTCGTAATGACTAATTTATTGAAAATTTATTCTCTTATGCTCATGTAATTCGGCTATAAATCAAAATATTCAAACGCCATCCGATTAAAATCAAATTCAAAATAATACGTTTGGTTGAGCTTAATAGAGCTGTTTAGTAAAAGAAAATAACAAAAGAATGATTGTTTTGTCTGGCGATTTGTACATCTTTTTCTCGTTGTTCGTTCTCTTTTTTTTGTTGTTGTTTGTTTTCAAAACAATCAAAATGGAAAAACAATCGAAAAAAACAATTTTTCTTATTCAAACAGTTAAGTTTTGCATTGCAAACGAATAGGATTGTTAATTTTGAGACTAAAATGTCGATCATTCAAGTAATTCTGTTTTCATTTGGTAATGTTTATTTTATTTTTCGATTCCTATCCATTCAATAAGTACTAAACAAAAATATTCATTGGTAAAATTGTGCGTTTGCATTGCTGCAATTAGCTGCTACGATAATTGATAAGTGCGATGGTCAATTCTTTTTATTCGGAAGTGGATCTGAAAAAGGGGTTTCATCACATGAAGCTTTGGCTCGATCAAAATTTTATTTCTTTTATGGGCCAACGTATTCGGATCACCAAATCTATGGCCACGATGATTTATCACAATTGACACGACACGAAAATTATGATCAAAATTGTCCAACCATTTTGTATATACATGGTTACAAACAATCAGCCGGAGCGGACAGTATTCAATTGGTTGTGGATGCCTACAATAGCCGTAATGATCACAATTTTATAGCTTTGGATTGGTCAGAAGGTGCGTCTGGTGATTATTTTAAGCAAGCCGTTCCCAATTGTGTTTCGGTAAAAAAAGAATTTGATTGATTTGAAATTTATAATAATTATATAATGAATTTTATGTTCAAATTTTTTGGAATAAATTTCGAAGCTTGGTACGATATTCGGGCAAATACTTATGACTGCATTCCGAAATGGATTGAATATCAACAAATTTCATCTCGTAGGCAAGTACTTTCTTAGCCAATTGGTGCTTTTAATCAATTTTTCTTTTTTTAACTTTTGTGTGAAGGCCATAGTTTAGGTGCACAGATGTGCGGGTATATAGGAAGGACTATAATAGCAAGATCAAATAATTCAATGAAATTGTCACGAATAACAGGCTTAGATCCGGCAAAACCAGCCTTCTTTCCAAGTTTCTTCCAACAACCATTGACTTACAGGGATGCTGAATTCGTTGATATAATACACACTGATGCTAATGCATATGGTCAACCGTATTCAACTGGTCACGCTGATTTTTGGCCAAATTCTGGCAAAAATCAACCTAATTGTCCGGCTCCAAATTTCATTCCATTCACTTTCAATGGTATGTATTAATAAAATTTATACATTTTTTGGCAGTGATTCCGGAGTATTTGAATTTGTAATTTTAGATTTGTGTAGCCATAGACTGTCAGTCAAATTGTATTCGGAGAGTGTCAGTTCGTCCGATGCAACAACATTTTTAGCGGTCAGTGCTCAGTGTTGGTCAAGATTCCAAGCTGGCACCACAAATAAAAATCAAATTGCTAACATGGGATTAAATTGTCCGACAAATGTTCGTGGTGACTATTATTTACAAACAAATTCAGTTAGCCCATTTTCGCGAGGTCCAAATGGTATGCGATATTCGAGCTGAATTCCAATTACGAATAGAAAGAAAGTGATGAAACGCCTGTTACAAAAATATTTCTAATAATTTATTGAAATTTTTTTTTCTTTTTAATTTTTCTTAATTTTCATCAATCTTGGATATACATAATTGGTTTTTGTTTTCACATTAAGCATAATAATAATGATCAAAATTAGGCGCCGAAAGGGAAGCATCTGAAGATCGTTTCCTTTGCGAGCTCCAAAATCGAATTCAGTTTTCATATCAAATGATTTAGTTTTGTTGTTGTTTTTTTTTTAGTTTCTTTTTTGTTTTTATTTAAATCCTTACAATACAGAAATTAAGTCCATGTTCAATATATTTTTTGTTTTTCAATTTTAATCGATTTCCTTTATTTTTGTGTGCATTGTGCATGTGCTTGAGAGAGATATTTGAACAAGAGTTGTTAATGTTTTTGTTTTTTTTCCTCGTACACATCACACATCACACAATATGTATAGAGTGCGTCTTCGTTTTTGAATCACATTTTTATTCAAATGGATCAATTCGTTTGTCCGTTGTCCATTTTCCATGTTTTCGTTCGATTTGAATATGTGTGTAAGAATTGTGGAGATTCTAAATATCATTTTCATTTCCATGTTTCTATCGGTCAATTGATGTGGTTTCACAACAGTGAGTTACAATGTCAGAGTGATTCGATGCCTATTCCATGGAATAAGATTATGTTTTTTTCTTCTTTTCGGTTTTGTTACCTCAGTTCCCAATTGCCAGTTGCCAGCAATATGACTCACGCGTCAAGAAACATCGATCGACAGGACCAATCGATGGCAGACGATCGATCGTATTAGTTTGTGTTTAATTTTGTTTTTGAATTTTCTAAATGTTGTTGAAATTCTTTCGGCTAAATTTATCTTATTTATCATCATTTTTCCTGATTGATCTCATTTATTGTTATGCCTTAAACTGTTTTTTTTTTGTTTTGTTTCCATCCATTTTATTGAACTTAAATCTAATTTATGAATCAACTGCGAATTTTACATCCAACTCAGCCCAGGGCCTGAGCTTGAGAATTTTTGTGTAAAAAACTTTTTGTTCGGACGCGTTGATTAAGCTGCAATGGAAAAAGATAAGAAAAAACATGAATTCAATTAGCAATTTTGGAAGAAAAAGAATCGAGTAAATTATCTTGAGTAAATGTACAGATTTATGAATGATTTAATCACTGAAACGAATCGGCGTAGAAAAATGGGCACAAATTTCGACTATCCGGAGAAAAAGAATTAAGCATGGTATGAAAACCACACCAACACAAAAATGGTATGAAAAACGAATACCAAATGAATGTTTCTGAGGTGGTCTTTGATTCCGAAATGACAATTATGCTTGAATTGAATTGAATTGAAAACATTGAATGAAATCACACGGATGACCGACTCACCCAATTGAAAATTAGCAAAATCGGTATCGTTGTTGAATTGTGCATTACTTCCATCGATGGTCGATGGTGACATTGGAATTGTATTTTTATCATCAATTTTGGTCGATTCGTGAATGGAATCAGTACTAATAATGTTGTCATTTTCTTTGGACGCAAAGAAACTACTCAATTCGACATCAGCTGTCATCATCCGAAAAAAATCAAAATATTCAGAATATTTCATTCCTTCTTGCCTAGTTTCCTAGGCCGCCCATTTCAAAAATTCATTCCTCAGAAAACAAAGAAAAAATCGTCGATAATCGATAATCGAAACTCACCTGCAATGCCAACAATCGCTTCGGATGCAAAATGTTTAACATCAACATCAGCATCAGAATTCAATTGTTCCAGTGCTGGTTTAACTTGTGTTTCGATGGCGGTCGCTTCCAAATACGGTGAAATTTTTTGCAATGTTTTTGCTACATTGAAACGAACATTAGCCACACCATCGGTTGATAGCAATAATACAGTTGGCAATAATAATCTAGTTGTCATTTCAACCCCGCAAGCTTCAGCCAATACATTTATACAGAACAAGCATGTCATACCTGCGAAACAAAAAACAAACCGTTCAAACAATATATGTTCCTAATAAAGAGTCAGAGACAATAAAGATCCGAACGGAATGTGCTACAGTGTTTACTTACGATGTAAATAGTTTTTGTCACGTGACATAACTAAAACCGATGGAATTATTGTATTTTCAGCCCATTGTGAACCGTATTATAAACACCAAGAATCGGACTCAAACCCATTATAACGGATGCCAATGCAGATTTAACGTGTTGATTTGGATCGGTTACCAATTCTTTGACATATGGCAATATCGATGTCATAATAATTTGAACTTGATTTGTTTTATCCAAATTAGCGCAAAATTCTTTAACTTTAGAAGCGGCTGCCGAACGTACTTCGGCCTCGGTATCCTTGAGCAATGATTGAAATGCGCCAACCAAATCGGTTCTGGTGATATCAGCTCCGACGGCTTTTTGTAAATCAACAAATTTATCGGCCACCATATAACGTACACGCCACGATGAATCGTTAACACATTGACGCAATGTTGGCATTACCAATTGTTCAACATCTTCCTGTTGTAACAATTGTGCAATGCTAACGCATGCTTCAACGGCCAACAAACGAACCGAATCCTGATCATCTTGGGCCAATTGAACAAACATCGGAATTAGATCCGATTTTAGAAATTCCACTTCAACAACATTTGCAAATTCACCAAGTTTGCTGGCGGCTGCACGGCGTACCATTGGCGTTTCATCTTGACACAATTGACGGAAATTATTACGTAGTTCAGCTTTAATAGCCGGTGATACACGTGGATAACAAACAGTAAACAATGCACAAGCCGATGTACGAGATGTAAACCAATCACCAAATGTTAATGTATTCAATGTTGGAATAAAATGCGATTGTAAATCGGCAACACTATGTTGCGCTGCAATTATTTTCAATGAATCAACAGCTTTATCACGAACAACGGTCTCTTCAACGGTAGCCAAACTTTCCAATGGTGGAATTAAATGCATTGCATACGCTGAACCACCAACCAAATCTAACCAGATTTCCCCGAAATAACAGAAAAGAAAAAAAGAGAGTGATAAAGAACAAAAGAAAGGGATTGATTGTTTTATGATCGAAAAAAATAGAAAAATAAAAAATTCATGGCTCGCTTGAAATCGGACTGATAACGAAAAACTCACTTGTAAATTGACCCAACTGTTCGGCCAAGGCCAAAAGAACTTCATCTTCATCGTAAATGGTTTCGGTCAAAAATGGAATGAGCTCTGTACGGGTACGTTCTTCACCCAATGCCAATGCAATTGTTGACAATTTTTTGATTGAATTCAAACGAAGCTGTAAGCAAGAGAGAGAAAGAGAAAGAAAGGGTGAGAAAAAAAAGAACAATTATTTCGTTTAATTTTAGAAAATCATTGAACAAGATCGAAATGTAATCAATGCTCACAATGGGAACCCTGCTCTTTGCTCTTATGACAAAAAATAGAAAATTTACAAGAGAGAAAGAGAGAGACCAAATATTTGTGATATAAACGAAAGAAAAAAAAAACATTTTTTTTCGTTTTTTCGTGTGTGAATGATATGATGATGACGTTAAAGCTCACCTGAATATCTTCATTTTTTAGTTCGTCAATCAGCACAGCAATGGGATACAATGAATCGTCGGACGCTTTGTCACTTGCAGCCATTTCTCGTGTCTCGCAAATATTTGAAACTTGTGCTTTAATTTATAATGGGAGGGAAAAAAGTTATCGCGAAATCGCGTTTTTTTTTTTGCTTCCAAAATTGTTCCCTTCAGCGTGCAATTGTAAATTTCCAATGGATATACGGTACGTAGTTCTCTGTATTCAATTCGAATGACACAATGCGCACAGATATTCTAAAGTTGCTGCTGCTTCTTCTTCTTCTTCTTCTTCTTCTTTTTATTGCCCTTTTTTTCTCTTTATTTTTCTTTTATTTGCCTATTGTTGCCCAGCAATGCATTGACGAACGGAATTATAACAAGAAAACACTAACGCAAAAATCAATTAAATGAAAAATCAACAAATCTCTATATGTTTGCCGATTATTTAAGAATGTTATTTCGATTATTTTATTTAGATCCGATCGAATTAAATTGTAAATGTTGCGGTACTGAGACAATCTATAGTTTTTTTTCTGAATGAATCGATTGAAAATGGGCGATTGGCATAAAGCGACGCCTGGTGGTTCAGACGATAGCTCTATGTGACATTGCGATACGAATGGCATTTTGTTAAGGAATGTCTACATCTGAATGCATTTATTTGGATTTCATTTGAGCTCCGTTCAAAAATGATTTTTTTATTCGTTCTAGTTATCGATGATCATTTTTTAGCTGCTCCGCTATCGATAATATCGATAGCATACACTTTAATTTATATTTTAATGGAAATTCAACGAAAATTACTTTCTCCTTCAAATGCAGCAGTTATGTTTGAGTGGAGCTCAACACTCTCCACTCTCCACACACACACACAGTGACATTTAACGAAAATTCTATTCGAAAATTCCAAATGTTCGAAATGTCAACACAGAAATAAATCATCTATCAAAACATAAGTCTTTCTTTTTGTATTCGAAAGAATTTTTCTAAATAACAAAACTTCCAACGCCTGAACCGGGTTTCCATTTATGCTTGTTGCGAAAAATGTTTTCGAGGCGAGTTTTTTCTAATAATTGACGACAATTTACACATTGTATTATAATGCAAGAAGTGGAAATACGTTCGGCAATTGATTCACAATGTTCTTCAAGCGATAACAATGAATCGGGACAGGAGAATCCAAATGAAGCAACATCCGTGACAATCGAGAGCATTCAGCAAAATGAAGTTCTTTTTGATGATGCTTCCGTTGAGCCGGTCAATTTGGATGATCATTTTAAAGAAGGTACAGATCCTTTTGTTGACATATTGGCACCAGACGATGTGAATTCCAGCCGAAACGATGACACAGCATCCGAAGATGAATACATTTATATGTCAGACGATCATAACCAGGATTTGGATGTGACATTTGAAAATAATGATCGAATGGATTATTTGAGGCGTCGACCAGGCCCTAAATCAAAAACCCGAAATATTCAATCGATTCAATTGGAGCCTTCGAAGGATTTGGCAAATGCTACGACATCAATGGCCGCAGAAACAGTGAAAAATGATTTTGATGGAAACAGTCGACTGATTGTTCAAACGAGTGGAATTGAACGAAGAAGTACACGAAATGCAACCAAATTGAAAACATATGACATTGACTCTTTATTTGCTGCACAAATTGAACAATCACCAAATCTTCGATCGAAAAAAACCCAACGAAATCCAGTCCAATTTCGAAAAGTTGCCAATCGAGAAGAAAACGAAAGATTGGAAAAGGATTTATTCGAAACGCCATTAAATGCGTGAGTTGCAATGACTTTCAAATGATCGCACGCTGTTGTTAATGAGGAATTTTCCAATATCCATAGACCTTTTATAGATACGTCAAGTGATGAGGATTATTTTAAGCCAATAAATCCGGAGCCAAGGAGAAACCAAAGGCGAGATACAAACACTTGGGTCCGAGGCTGGAATCGTTTATCTTCCGATCATAAATTTCGAAAAAAACAAAATCACATTCCAGATGATGTTTATTTTAATCCAAAAAGTATGTGAAACCAAAATGGAAAGGTTTCTTTCAATTTATATCTCGAACATTTGTTTTGAATGGTGTCGTTCATTATTTTCAGCTCCGTTGCATGTTTTGTATTCATACGAAGGATCATCGTCTGAAGCAGAAATTGACCAATCACCTGCGCAAGCTTTATTCAACAATGTTCCATCATCGATAATTCCGAGTCGAAATGTTAAACATAAATTACGGAAAATGCCACCTGTACATAAAATCGAGGCAAAAAAGTGAGCAATCGAAGAAATCTATTCAAAATTCAAGGCAAATTAAATGAATTTTATCCGAATTTTTATTAGGAAAAAACAAACAAATAATGAGATGATGTCGGGTACATACCCGGCACACAAACCAACCGTTTTCCAGCAATTAAACGACCTCAAACGGATGTTCAAGGCTTCTGGTATTAAAATAAATATTAATGCGCTGGTCAAAGGTTAGATCTAACGATTATTTCCAATTATTATTATCCATTTCCATGGAAACGTATTTTTATATTTTTCGATTCAATTGCAAAAAAATTAATTCGATTTTTAGGGAGCAAAACATTTCAAGAGCGATGCGATCGAATTCGAGACTGTTTGCAACAAAATGGTATTCGTGGACGGCCAACATTGGCCAAATGTAAACGATTAAAGAAACAGCTTAAAGCTCAAAAAAAGAAATCCGATAATAATGAACTTGGTTGCGATATACCGAACGAAACGAAGCAAATTGAAAATTCCACAAATGAATCAAATGAAAATCTTTTAAATGCAGAGTTGGAAAAACAAATAATAATGCCCACAGAAATGGAACTCAATGAAAACCGAAATTCAATACCCATCGACGGTGAATTAAAATCTGAAGAAAATATTGATCCAACAAATTTGGTGGAAACCATACTCGCAACCAATGAGTCAAACATCGATGCAATAAATCAAATATTGAATAGTGAACTACCTACCGATCTTATTGAATGTGCCGTTGAAACGGTTGATTATTTCGATGAGGTTCGAAACATTTGAAAAATATGAAGGAAAAGAAAAACAATTTTTAATTATCCTTTACTTTATTTTATGAATCATTTTACAACACACGTGAATAAAGACGTCATTTTATGAAATTAAACTTTTTAAATTTGTTATTAGCACTTGTTATTGGCTGCTGTAGGTAAACCGAATTTCGTTTTTTGTTGCTTTGAACTTTTCAATCTCGCATAAATTTCAAAGCAATGTTACCATACCCTTATTTTGATATACTTTAACTGCCTGGTACATGAATTTTCCACGCTCTCAACAAATATATATATATATCTATATTATATATCTCAAGAGCTTATTAATTCGTACATAAATTGAATAATATCAACGAGAGTCGTACAACATACAACATACATATAAAAGGGCTGTATCGGAAATTCATATAGTACATATTCCATCCATATTTTTAATTTCGTCAATTGCAATCGATAAATATAATCGAATGATTAAATTAATTCATAACATGCTCAAATACATGGAACAATTCAAATATGATAGGATATAGTGTTCAAAACGATCATTATTATTATTACATATAATTATTATTATTATTGTTTTCCATGATAATCAAAAGTTCCCATCAATAACAATATGCTCTATGGGCACATGGACGAAATTGGTCATTATTATGTAGGCGTGTGGATATTGTGTATTATATGATGAGTGTAAGAAAAAAAAATCGTCACTATCTTCGGTTGACAATAACATTTAATTTATTTACTCTTCGGCAATAAATGACTTTATGATTCCTTGTAAACATCAAGCCCAATAATTTCATTATTATTCAGTTAATGTAGTATAATATGATTGGTCTGTTATCGATAAAACGGTCACAACATACTGTTTTTGTAATTAAATTGATATAGATATATCCCGCTGATATACGAATTTTCCCATTCAATGTCATTTGTTTCTGGTCCGATTCAGGACAGAGCAAAAACGAAAGAAAAAATGATTTACAGGAAACAGGTTCAATCAAACAGTCGCTTCAAATTAATCGAGAAAAAAAATGTCTTGAATTACAATGTATTTAATTCCTATTTGTTCATATCACTCGTATAGCCTATAAAACATAGAGAGAGAGAGAGAGAGAGAGAGAGAGAGAGAGAGAGAGAGAGAGAGAGAAG
>GL501485.1:1556854-1567430 GCA_000149185.1 Mayetiola destructor | reverse complement strand
AGAGAGAGAGAGAGAGAAATTTAACACAGATTAAATCGTTCTTTGAATTGTTGGAATTTTTCTCTATTTCTAATAGAATTTCATGTGTCACACGCAATAGATTCCAGCATTTTTTCATATTTATATTTTTTTATTTTTCTTTCAAATTTATTTACATGATGCAAACTGCAAACTGTTTGGTACAACAAACAATAAAGAAAACATTGGTTTGATTCGTGTTCGGCATGGAGAAAATATTTTTCCCTTTCTTTTTTCGTATTGAGACGATGCGAAGCTATGCAACGTTTTTCATCAATGTTCCCCTATCGAAAATCTTATTGTTAACGAGAAAGCATCGCACTGTTGCCTAGCTACTTTGCTACTGCATCGCAGTCTGTGTATGTGCACACATTCCGCATGAAATAGGATGCAGGATTCGAAAATATATATAATTTTCCAGTTGTTTACTCGTGTCGAATGTCGCACGAATGAATCGCATCCGAAACCGTATGTTTCGGCATACAATTTTCCAAGCGTTTGTTGGCTCTTTTGACTCTCAGTTGTGTTGCAAACATTGAACAAAGTGCTACGAATCGTTTTATTTTCTATCCGCACAACGAATGTTTCGCCTATAACAGGAGATCCGAAAAAAAAATCATTCAAATAGAAAAAGTTTTCTCACCTATTTATTTTATTTAATTTTTTTTTCTTCTCATTTTGCTTGTTTACTTTTGCTGATTCAGTGACCGAGAGCAAAATTGTATTCATGCTAAAATCGAATTAATGAAAAGTAATTGTGTTTTTGTAGAGCCAAGCTTTTTTAGCTGAAACAGGTTTGAATCGAATTTGGGATTTAATATTCACTAAACAATTGAAAAAATTCGTTTGCAAAAAAAAAATCTCAATACGGTTTTTTTCTTTTCTGTTCAATCGAATTGTCGTTAAAGTTTGTGCAATGTTTTCCTCAATATTCATCAATAATAATAAAATATTCATTTGGTATTTGTTGTTTCTTTCAAAGAAAATTGAATTTTCATAAAAATTTTTGTATTATAATTGAATTTGCCATTTCAAAACCACCATCAGCAGCTATAGATATATGTGATATGAGATACTTGTGCATGGCCTGGTGTAAGAAAACGTTTTGTTTATTCGACACTTTAGATTTTTGAGATGGAAAACATGTGCGATGTGCCCATTAACGTTGTGTGTTTATAGTTTATAATTAGTATTCAGTTGGTCTCAATTTGATTGGATGGGTGTCAAGTGTATTTTGAATCATTCTTTTCTCAAATGAAATTGATTATAAAATAAGTGTATCAGCGGGAAATTTTCGTATTTTTTTACTTTCGTCTGTGAGTTTCTTTTGACTTTTCTTTCTCCCATTGATCCCGGATCATAAATAATGATAATCATAAAATTATAATTATAATTACATGTTTCGGATTATCGATGACAAAAGCATCAATTTATTTCGAACATCTGCAGATGCAGACGGAACTCAATACAGTTTTTTAGACTTATTATGACAGAATATTATCTTATATAGATAAACATTCTAATTGAGATTGATGAAAAAGTTATTTTTAAAACTAAAAAACATGGTGATCAACCGATATAGACGTCATATACACTTTAAACCTTTTATATAACACTTTAATTTTTGGGAAATTTGATTTTCAAATCACATACTGAATTTAGACAATTTTCACTGAAAGCAATTTCATTCATATGAATGAGTCTGCGTTTGAACTTGATTTTCCCTCGAAATGGTAATTATAATTTACAAAAAAAAAAAAATGTCTGAGTATAATGAAGGCTGGAATGTTGCATGGTTTTATGGCACATTTTCTCTTTCTTTGCCGCACATGAACCGTAACATTCAAACAAACAATAAGACTTCTTACGCAAGACTCAGCAGTGTCATTTATTCAAAGAAATAATTTAAATTCTGAAAATTGTGCTTCTTTTCGTCTGTCATTTGATGAACAAAAACAATAACATCATTTCAGATGTGGCGAATTTTTTCTTCTTTTTTTTCATGTACATTTTTTCGCACAAATAAAATCCACGACCATCGACCATTGCACTTGCGCTACAGAACAAATAAATATATTGTCTTTGATGTACGCTTCAGCTTCATCATTCGGTACCATGGAAATTTCAATTTTCTCTCCTTTTCCATATGGATGTTGGTTGCCTGCATGCAAATATATTCAACCGTCGGATACTGTATGAACCATCCCATTTCCCTATTTGTTGTTGTTGTTTTACTTACTATTTACGGTCTGTGTACAAACAATCCAGTCACACATTATCCACATATCAACTACTATCAAAGGCCAATGTCTAATGTGTCCTTGGTTAAAAATTCACATTTAA
The DNA here is from genome assembly GCA_000149185.1 of Mayetiola destructor. NCBI lineage: Eukaryota > Metazoa > Arthropoda > Insecta > Diptera > Cecidomyiidae > Mayetiola > Mayetiola destructor. The sequence continues at coordinate 1,565,069 of GL501485.1, read as the reverse complement.
AGTGAATTTCGATTGCAAAATTTATGATTCAATTGATAAAGCTAAACGGATGAATTTTTCATGATTTCAGTGTCGAATGTGTGAAATAATGTTGGAATGGCGTTGCGTGGGTGGCGACTCTTTGGGGTGGCCGGTACAATATTTGCATATGTTGCCGGCATATTATTATTATCAGTGATTAGTTTGAATAGTCCACATCAAAGACGTGTATGTACATGACATTTTAATTCAAATTTGTCCGTTTGACCACATTACAAATTATTTTCGTTTGGTGATGACTAATTCATTTTGGGCCATTTTTTACAGTCATACGAAGTATTCAAGCACAAAGATCTCGGCATAATAAATAGACGTCCACCGTTACAATGGTGTCAGGAATTGCGATATTTAACCGATCCGGAAAAGCCTATTGTAACAACAACCCAAAAATCAAATGAATTCCATTCGAATCATTTTATGGAAAAATATGAAAAATATATACGACGAAATGTTCCAACATCGAATGCTACTTTACGCTCAAAATCAAATAAAAACATTCTAAAACATAATTTACGAAAGCGTATTTTTTATGCAGACAATAACGATAATAACGATAATAATAATAATGAAAAAAATACTGATGGTGAACAAAATCGTAAATCAAAATGGAATTTTAATGGAAAAATTCGGCCTAAAAAATTAAGAAATTTGGAAAAAAATCCATTTGTCCGGACAACACTGGTGCCAAATGATATTGGATTGACTGCATTGGCATCATTTCCGGTAAGATTTTTTTTTTCTTTTTCTTAATTGATTTGTTTGGATGTGGCATGCAATTCAATCCATTAATTTCTCACGGTTCATTTGTTCATACCAAAATAAGGGAAGTGGAAATACATGGCTTCGTTATTTATTACAACAATCGACTGGAATTCATACGGGAAGTGTTTACAAGGATTTTGGACTGCTCAAAAGTGGATTTCCAGCCGAAAATGTTTATAATTCGTCGGTTCTACTTGTCAAAACGCATGAGGTAATTGATTTTAATTTTGATTTTATCGAATCTCATGAAATATTTATAACGAATTGCAAATTTTTTTTTTTCATTTTTTAAAGTGGGGGCCCGATGCATGGCGACGATTCTCGCGTGCGATACTCTTAGTTCGAGATCCAGAGCAATCGATATTGGCTGAATTCAATCGGTAAGTTTAGTGAGAATTTTTTCATTTTTTTTTTTTGAAATAAAAACAAAATGATTTTGTTGACTTTGTTTGCAGGCAATCAGGTGGCCATGTAGGCTTTGCATCTCCCGAAAGATATAGACGGACAAAGGGACGATGTAAGTAGCATCATTTTTAGAACTTAGTCAATTTAAAAGAAAGAAAAAGAAAAATTTGGTAATTTGCTTCAATACAGATTGGCAACAGTTCGTGATGAATAAATTATGGGCATGGGAACAAATGAATTTACAATGGGCACGAAATTTTACTGGTGCCCTGCACATTGTTTACTATGATGATTTAGTTGAAAATGTTAACGGAACTCTACGGGACATAATGAAATTCATCGATTTTCCCATAAATCAGGTAAATTCATCGGTGAACCCATTCCAAGAACTATACATATATAATAATAATAAGTCTAAGTAGATTTAAAAACATCCGGATTTTATGCAAATAGTTTTTCCGCATTGACATCGTTTCAACCGGCAATATTCTCATTGTAGTTTTTTTCTTTCATTTGGCAGGAACTATTTAATTGTGCAATGTCCCGCAAAGAAGGTATTTATCGTCGAAAGAAACGGATAATGGCATTCGATCCATATACATCAGCAATGCATGCTGCACTTGAAACCAAAAAACACGAAGTATATGATATACTCGGTCGCTATAAATATTGATCGCAACTTTTAATAGTCAATGAATAAATTGTGTTTTTTTTTTTATGTTTTGATTACGTATTGCATAGTACAAAAATGTAAGTAGTCGTCGTTGATATGGCAACTGAAACTAATTAGATCCTACATCAATCACAAAAATTGATTGAAGTTAATTTATTTCAAGCACAAACTATTTATTTATTTATTTATTTAATTATTTAATTATCGCTTCTGTTGTTGAATGTGAATAATTTAAGTCATTAGCTCCGTAGCTTCCAGTGAACCTAATAATTTTAGAGCAAGCGCTATATTCAATATGGGTTTTATTTAATGATCTCTTCGTTACTAAATACTAAATACACACTAAATATAATAATGTATTAATAAATATTTAAGCAAATTTGAAATTCCCTGGGAATTTTTCAATGACCAACAAATACCAAATAAAATTGCTATTACTTTATTATTATTTATCAATCGTTAAAAGCAAACAAGTTTAATTTAAATTTTTGTTTTTTGCTCGATGGAGACGCCACACACACCATTACGAGTTGATTGTGAACAAGTCATAATGTCCACATTGGTTTTTGGTATGTTGTTTATGTGGAGATTTATACAATAAGCGCAATGCGATCGACTGTCACAACGTTTCAAATCATTCTAACCTCAACAAACACATACAGTGTGGATAAATCCAAACGCAAACACAAACCAGAGTTTTTTTTTGTCTGCTTGAAATTTTTGTCCATTTTAAAATTTCAATTTCATTAAAGAAAGAAAGAAGAAAAACAAATTTAAACCATTATAAACAATGTCGATCGGTGTACCAATAAAAGTTCTTCATGAAGCTGAAGGTCATATTATAACATGCGAAACAATTACCGGTGAAGTGTATCGCGGTAAATTAATTGAAGCCGAAGACAATATGAATTGTCAAATGACACAAATTACGGTCACTTATCGCGATGGACGTACAGCCAATTTGGAAAATGTTTACATTCGTGGATCGAAAATTCGTTTTCTTATACTGCCTGATATGCTGAAAAATGCGCCTATGTTTAAAAAGCAAACAAAAACTGGGACAGCTGGCAGGGGCAAATCGGCACTGCTGCGAGCTCAAAGTATGTATTCAAAACGAAGTTTCATCATTTAAAAAAAAAAAATCCGAATTTCATTGATTGAAATTTTTTTTTTTGATTGATTTTTTTTTGCAGCGTCTAGGGGAAGGGGACGAGGTGCGGGTGGAGGACCAACAAAAGGTGGTACTGGACGTGGTGGTCCCTGGCAAGGTTTGTATATTACTTTATTAAAAAAAAAAATTCATATTGTGCAATATTGTTTGGTTTTGGTTTGTAATTGTTGTTGGTTTTCATTATATTTTAGGTGGTCCAACAGCCGGTCGTGGTCGTGGAGGCTTATAAACCTTCTTTTTTCTCGCTATTTTCATTCTTTCTTCAAAAAATAAAAGTTAATCAATAGACTGATAACAATTTGTGTTTTAGTTTTTTTTTTTTTTAATTTTGCATTTAATTCTTGAGTAGGTGAATTGGAAGTGTTTTTCATAACGTAGCTATCAGTGTGCTCTATATAACTTGAATATCATTTTGTCATTTCTCTTGTATGTCACACAACTCACCGACAACTTATAATATCATAAAGAAAAAAAAGATCTTTTTAAAGATTTGGATTTCGGCATCGAGTTTCGGAACATAATTATTCAAAGTTGATTACGAATAAATGCACGTGTAAAAAGTTCGGATCCATTCATTTTATTGGAAAGATGAAGAGGAGTTGGTAACAAGCACATTTGGAACAAAGCTATGTAAAATGTTAAAACCATTGTGCAAAATACAAACACTTTTCGTTCCACAATCAAGTAGAAAATGGGCAAACTGAAATCGGGAGAAGGAAAAAAAAAATCATGGAAATTATTGAAAACAAACGATTCAGATGATTCAGAACTCACTAGAACGGCATTTTCATGAGATGTGCTCAGCACCACTACATTACGATTTGCTAATTTAGTTTCCAAATCTGGAATATTGAGTGCATCTAGACGAACATCGGCTATTGAAATTGATGCAAATGGAATATTAATGCTGCACTTTAAATGAGCTCGATTATACTCCAAATGGCTGCGTAAATCAATAGAAACAATGCAGTCGGGTTGTTCATTCAACAATGTAACTAAATCATTGGCACTAATACGTGGGCATCGTTCAGATTGCAAAACTTTCAGTTCAATATCGCTCAGATCCTAAAAAATTGAAATCCAATTTAATTTTTGTTGTAAAAAGGTGCATCAGGCATGCATTCGGAAATGGATTCATACAAATTTGCCACACTCAACGTCTCGTAGCACATGATTACGATAGGTTATACTCTTTGGTGTTGATAAATACATTTTTTGAGATTCAACAACACACGTTTCCATCACAATGTCAGGCAAATCACTGAACAATAAGATGCAATCATTAAAACACGAATCCAATAGTGTGAGTTTGAGCTGTTGAAGAATTGTTATTCCGATGTACAATGGAAATGAATTATCGCCCAACAAAAGCTTATCCCATAAATGTATGATTTTGGGCAACGGAAATACATCTGAAATTCAACGAAAAAAAAAATGGAATTAAAATTTTTGCTTCAGCATTTTGTATGTTGAATGAAATTTAAAGTTTAACTTACGCGAAAACATCGTTAAAAACCATGGAATAGCAAAAAGTTCCGGAATAAAATTAATTTCTCGCAAATGATTCGCTAGAATGGGCTCATGAAAGGCCGTTAATTGTGAAAATTTGGCCAAATATTCTCGAATAATCAATGAATTATCTTTCAAAAAAAAACCAATGCAAATATTTCGGTATAAATTTGCATAAACTAATAAAAGCACGTTCTGTAAATAATAAATAAAAAACGCCATCATTTAAATGTGAATACATTCCGGGAACGGAACGTATCTGTTTGACACAAACCTTCATTATTGAAATTCAAATAAAGAAACGGTGCCGTTAGACTGTCAAGACCCTGCCAATAAACATATTGTGGATGAAATTTTACCCAAGCCTTTAGCATACGTTTCAATTTAATATGACCCTCGGGTGAAGATAATAGCTCATCATATTGATGGCATCGCGGAATATCAACATCGATTTGACGATCGGTTGGTGTGGGTGTTATTTTATCAATAGATTCATAGCTATTATCTTCGATAACATTTAATAAACATGCCCAAATTTCGCCACGAAGTTGCGGTGGAATATCAATTTGACTTTCCGTTATGATACGATCCCGTGTATATGGATATCCTTTCAATAGACGATTAAACAATAGAATCCGATGGAATTGATATTCGGTATCACGTTCACGAATCACAATCGGCAATCGTATCATTTCAATGCCATAATTTGTACTATAACCAGCGTTCAAAATCAATGGGAAATAATCTTGTTTTTTAACACGAGCCAAACGTTCCGCGAGATTATTCAAATTGAGCATCACCACACGACAATCGTACATGTAACATTGATTTTGTGGTTTCCCAAGCGTTAAACTGTTCAGCAATGCAATTCTGACAAAATAAAAACGAGAAAAAAAAAGAAAAACAAAAAAAAACACTTAATAAAATGATGAATTTTGGTGAATGGGGGCGGGGAGACTTGTTGATTTCATTATCAATTTATTACTTGGGCAATGATAATATCGGTGCTTCGTTTCGTATCAATCCAACAGTTTTCAATTCGGAATGAACATCACCACCGGCCAATTGCCACCTAAAAAAAAATCAATCACAAAACCAACAATAATAATATTTGCATGAATGCAACGAAGCAGAAATTGAGCGCACAGAGTGCAATACATACCAGTGATAAACGTGTTTTAACGGACAATGAAGCAACATCGAATCGAAAAGTTCAATCTTTTTATACTCGAAATCATTGATTTTGCCCTGAAACAGCTCATGTTGCAATATATTTGCAGGACTTGGACGATCTTTGGGTGAAATTGACAAACATGTTTCGAGCAAAGCTTTTAAATTTGCATCTATTTTTTCATATCGATGCATTGCATTACATTCACGTGCAATTTTCTCCAACACATTTTTCGTATTGATTAAACTGAATATTTTTCGCATAAATTGAGCCAAATTTAATGATGGCCATAATGTTGTTTCGAAAACTAATTCACTTATTATAATTCCCAAACTCCAAATATCACACAATATATTGTTTTTCGTTGGGTCCAATATGCATTCAGGTGATGTATAGCGAATGTTTCTGCAAATTAATCACACACATAAATATTAATTTTTTTTAATGTTGTTCTATTGATTAGATTTAAATGTTAAACGTACCCAATTGGAAATGCCACATATTCACCACAATTCGTTTGATACGATAATCCATAATTGAATAATTTCACATTGTCCAATGGATCGACGAGAATATTTTTTGGTTCCAGCGTTCGTACACTGAATCCAAGAGTTGCTATGTGTGACAATCCGCAGCTAATTTGATAAAATACTTTTAAAATATTGTCAATATTTGCGAATTTGTGTTCATTTAATGGCCGTCCAATATATTCGGACACAATGATCATCCGTTCTAAAATTGAAAATCATAAATTTTTTTTCCATTTATTATTATTATTTTTCCATTTGAAATTAATTCTATAAACTTACCATGTTTGGAACGAATGATATCCAAATATTGACATAAATTGTCATGTTGAATGGATTTCAAAAATTGAGATTTACCAAGAATAACGATTGAATTGGGCGTTAGTGGTAGACCATTTGTGCCACAAATCTCACCCGGATGCAATTTTGCGAAATATGTGAATGCAACTATGGGTGATGCCATTGCCGTAACAAATCAAATAAACATTCAATTCGGAATTTTGTTTATATCAATTGAAAGCCGGAGCTACAATGTCAAGACCAAACAAAACAATATTACACACTTAAATAATAATAATAATAATAATAAAATAATAATAATCACTTTTTGACGTTTTCAATATTAAAAGTTATGGTTTTGTATTGAAGCGCTGAATTTGAAAATGTTGCCACTTTTTTCTCTTTCGCAATAAAAAAAACCTATTAATTCCATGGCCTATCCGTTTTTAAGTCAATGAGAAATGAGATATGAATGTAACTATATTTTGATAACAATTGAAATGTATTGTTTTTTTTGTTTTTTTTTTTTTTAATTTGGATTCACAGGGTGTTTTAACCGGCATATTCCTACGCGGCATGTACACCGAACAGTTCACAAACAAATATGCCAGTTTTTCAAAGCATTTTTGAATGAACGATGGGAATCAGGAAAAACGCACTAAATCGAAATTATTCCAAATGTTTTGGAACGAAATCTATCAAGCAATTTGTCACAATTGAATTCGGATAACCGGATCAAAGCTACGGCAATATTCAGCGGTGTCAAACAAATGCGCACTTTGTACACTGAAATGACACAACATAAACAGTTGAGCGCAAACATCACACTAAACACACACACACACGAGCAAACCATCATCATCATATGTGCGTATGTATTGAATAGCATATAGCGGCGGTTAGTGTTCTCAATTCTCGCATTCCATAAAATATCTAAGGTTTCAGTGCAAACCAGAATTTTGACATACAAATACATTGCTATTCGCTAATCACATGAGACATTGAATTTAAACGACAAAGAATTAAAAAAAAAAGAACTTAAAAAATTATTATTATTTGTTTGTTTGTTTGTTTGTTTTTTTTTTCGGTTGAAATTCTTTTGTCACACGGTTTTGTTTTGTGGTTGTCGTTTGAATTCGGTATAATTAACAGTTGAATGTTATGCTGTAAATTAAAAATTTTGATGTTTAGTTGCTAGTTGCTATTGATGTGTGTTTTGTGTATCAGTGACACACAGCCCCAACCAATCGAAAAAGAAACCATAAAACAGTCAATTTCGTTTGGGTCACACAGACACTAAATGAAAATAAAAAATAAATAAAATCCTGACCACCATTCATTGGCTGACCATATATTTCCATTTGAATCATATCAAATCGATGGAGTTGTCGTCAAATTGAAAGTTATGCGACGTTTGAAATACATAATGTACGTCACAATTTATCAATATGCGGTATCACAGTGAAACAATTATCATCTGAAAACGGACTTTTCTGATGACTTTATTCATCAAGTGATCATAAATCGTGCTGTATATATTCGTGAAAAAATTGTGCGAATTATTAACCAATAACATTCCTCAATAAACAACATAAATAATTTTATTATTATGGCAAATGGAAAAGTTTCGTATTTCAGCTATTGATTGATGCAAAGTATTTTCTGAGAGTTTTTTTTTC
>GL501485.1:1539138-1551361 GCA_000149185.1 Mayetiola destructor | reverse complement strand
TTTTTCCCTTTTAATGCGTTCTTGATTTCCGAATTGTTGGATTTGTTCAAAATGTTGACGATTTTCAATGGCTTTCAATTCATTTTGTTTCGCTCTCATTCGTTGGCTATCTTCGATTTGTTTCGATCGTGCGGCCGCAATTTCATTCAACATTTTACGTCGTTTACGTGCCGCTTCCAATACTTTTATGCGAAATTGTCGTTCTTTTTGCTCTTGAATGCGTCGCATTGTTGCCTCTTCGTTTCGTTGTTTGGTTTGCAATAATTGCGTTTGCTTTGCCAATAATTGCATTTGTTGTCGCTGCTTTCGTTCACGCTCCACACGTTTCCCTCTCTCAATTTGACGTTGTTGTTCGGCTTTAAATTGCATATACTCTTGGGCTTTCATTTCAGCGATCCGTTTCGATTCAAATGCTGTCGTTTTGTAATGAGTTGCGATTTTTTTTGCTTCTTCAAAATCATGACGAATTCTAGCGATGCGTTCACGTTTTGCCTTTTCTTTGGTTTCTTCATCAAATTTTAATGCAATTTTAGCATTTTCCATAATTTTTGCCTCATTTTCAATTCGTTGTGCTTCGAGATATTTTTTCGATTCATGATATTGTAATGCTTTGCGTAAATCATTTGCATAGCAATCACGCAACAATTTTCTAGATTCTTCGTATTTTTTCTGTTGTTCCATGGCTATTTTATCCTTTTCAAGCATTTCTTTCTCCAAACGAAGTTCAGTTTGACGCCATTCTTTTTCCAATTCACGTTTTTCATTGATTTGCGCATTTTGCACTAAATGGACTTTTTTTGCCAAAATTATACGATTGGCCCGCTTTACTTCGTCCTCCTGTTAATTTTATCGAAAATTATCCCATCGAAAATGGCACACTGTTACATATATGATGTATTTCCAATTACCTGTTCATATTTTGCCCGAAAAACCCGTGAAAGTATCTTCTCATCCTCAGCCGGATCTTTCATTTGAAACTGTTCTCCCGATCGATTAAGTTTTTCATTTCGAATTGCATCGATGTATTGTAGGAAATTCTTTCGACGTTCACTTTCTTCTTGTAACCGTTTGTGGTCCTCTTCGAATTTATCGAGCTGTTGTTGTCGTTCCTCTTTTGTATAGCATTGGCTTGCCGTTTTAATCCGATTAAAATCATTTCTATGCAACACCGTCGAACAAATGTTTTCATTATGAAATGGAACTAAAATCGGATGCTGAGCACTTCGGTTGCTATATTGGCTATCAATTGGCACCACCGAATGCTGAGACCCATCAATCGATACATTTCGTACGTTTTTAGCCGATGCAATTCGATTCATTTACAAAATGAAATTTTTTTTTTGTTCGCGAATATTACACTCAACCATAAATGATTAATAATCGCCAAGAATATCGTATTGAAATACGAGTTTAACACCAAAATCAACAAATCAAGAGGTCAACAAAATTTCGTTGTCAAGGTGAATCAAGTGCCTTGCTTTTAACGGCTTTTGTTCTATTTGTTTCGTTTTCGCATGCGAGAACGAAAAAGTAGAAAAGAAAAAATGCGGGGAAAAGAGGAATTTGATGAAATGACATAAAAATACTTAACAACAGTTTCCACTTCTGCGCAAAGGAACGACAATTCCATTGAAAAGTAAACACAATGGATTTCCCCTGTTTGAATTGCACCAGTAGTTGAATTATATGAAAACTTCGATATAATTTGATGTAGATATGAATCATTTTTCGGTTCGGTTCAAACTATTTTCAGTTAGTAGTGCAAAGTTCATTGCTCAACGATGCACAAGTGCCTCTTGAAAAGTTCCCAAAATCGGCTTCTAAATCAACAATAAATTGTGTGCATCGAGTGAAAAATAGATTGGAATTTGAATTCAGTTTCCTGATTTCATTCAGCACAACAATAACAACAACAACGGCATCGCGACAAAAGGTGTTTAATTATGTTTTTTCTTTTTTTCATTGTGCTAAATTATTATTTAAAAAAAAAGAAATAATAATCAAAATATCAAAGCGAAAGATATATACAATATGTATATTTAAACATATATTAATTTTTCCAAGTGAACCGGATACAGAATGAAAAGATACGGAAAAATGCATTCAGCATACAGATAAATGTATATACTGCATTGCTATTACATTTTACACAGGACATTGTGCAAAAGTGTCGTTTCTTCTCTGTCTAATTTTTTCTTTTTCTTTTTTTTCTTGTATGTGAATTGATCTTTATCGTTGCGCAATAATTATTTAGCAAATTAATTTTGCACTTATTTTTTGCATTTTATCCAAAGAGAATTCCCAGACTAGGTCATAGGTGATGTGCATATGCCATTATCATGTTCATCACCATTCAGTGAATTCCGCCTTTTTTTTCCGCACAGATCCGGGCTTTCATTCGGAAAAATTTGATTATTGAATTTTGTTAATTTGTTTTTTTTTTTCCGAAACTTCCAATCGATTTTTCCAATACAGAATCTCGTTTTCGGGCACCAGATACAACCATACAACAATATTAGAAAGATGCCAAACAAAAATCTCGCATCATTGGGTAAAACATCGTCCATTATCTGCAAAGAAGTATTCGATGACGGCTATCAACCATCAATTGAAGGTAAATTTTTTGTCTTTTATTAAATATTGAAAGAAAATAGACAAAACAACAACAAGCACATTTGACGTTGTCACCGTAATCAATCAAATATTTCGATACACCGTTTCGTTTTGTTTGTCGACCTATGGTTGCCAAGGTACAGGTGAACAAATCATAATAGGGAGGGTCATTCTATGCTATCCAATTTAACATACGACATTTAATTGTCAAACAAATATCGTTTCCATCAGTAAGGAGTTAGTGATTTTGTGTGTGTGTGTTTCTTTTGTGTTCCATTTAACTGCTCACTGCCCACTGTTTATCGATTTTCTTTTATTTTTAGAATTGGCAATATATTGTCATGTTTCAATTTTTCCTTTTATGTTAAATCTGATTTTATACTAATAAATTATTCATCATTGTTGCATCAAAAATTAATGGATCTCAATCAAGTGTTAATTTTAAATTTTCAGAATAATAAATAATAATGATTTGATTTTCGTAGAACCAACGTCATCGCTTCTCTGTTCATTGTTCATTGTATAATAATTGTTTTATTTTTTTTCATCCACAGAAATCAACGAATACGCAACACATATTGGAATCAATCCAAAAACCGAACCACATTTATTGTACATAGCAAAAGAGGGCCTTTTACAGGCAATACCGCCAGAATGGCAAATATGGTACAGGAGCCAAATATTGCATCCGTTTTTGTTTTATTTTTCAAACAGATTGTATAATAATAATCGATATTTTTTTTTTTAGTTACAATGAAGAATGTGGTGGTTTTTACTACAGCAATATTTTAACGAAAGTTCGTCAATGGGAGCATCCACTTGACGCTGAATACAAACAGAAAGTGGAACACATTAGGAAATTTGGAACAGCTGGACATATTGAAAGGGATTTTTCCGAAGTAAATTCTTTTTTTTTCTTTTTTCGACGAAAAATTTTCCTTTCCAGGCAAACATTTCATTTTTTCACTTACTCTCTCTCTCTCTCTCTGTAAATAGGACACATCACAAATTGATTCGGGAATAAAAAGTTTACAAGGCGATGATTCAGATTTGTTAACCGATCCATCGCCGCCAGTATTAGCAGTAGCCATGCGCAAAATGGATTTACCATTGCAAAGTTCTGGACGTTTTTTGGCACCGCTTGAAAAACGAGCCAATTTAAATAGCCCAATGGCATTGCAACCCATCGAAAGTGTCCGAAATAAACGTTTTGAAATAACAAATAATATATCAACAAATCCATTGCCATCGACCAATCAAATTGGTTTATCAATTAAAATTGATCCATTTCAAGATACATCTTCATCACCAAAACCAGTGGAAAATATAACAGCTGGTTTCAAAGGTTTCACATTATCGGGAAAAGGATCGATGTTTTTGAAATCGGTGACAAAAAAACCAGAATTTGATGAATTAAAAAATAGCGAAAAAAATTTTCGATCGATTTTACGTGATTCAAGTTCGACTGATCTCCGGAAAAAGGTCGAGAATAATAATAAGGTGCCGGATATTGATGCGGATGATCGTAAAATTGTTCGTTTTGATTTGACGAAAATTAGTGGAGAATCGGCATTAAAAAGTGATGAATCATCGAATGATGAAGAAAATGTTGAATGGGACCTTGAAGAGGCTCATGTTGATTTGAGCGATGCCGATGTTGGTTTGCCAAAGGCAATAAAATCAATTACATTGGATAATGACACGTCGTCAACGTCTGGATTGATAAATATGTTTGAAAAGCGAAATATTGAAACTGGCCAAATAAAACCATTGTATGAAGATACCGATTCTGAATCGGTCACATCAATCCGAAGTGCAAATATTGTGCGCCAAACTACGACTATCCATAATAATAATAATAATAATAATAATAATAATAACAATAATAATAGTGATAAAGATTCGAATACATTTAGAAGACAAACAAATTTCGATTTGAGTACAAGAGAAGGTGATGCGGGTGCGTTTAATGTGCCACATATTTCAACAAGTAAAACACATGATTTCCATTCGAATACAACAATATCAATTGAAAAAGAACAAATGCAAAATGATTTCAAAACAAAACGAAAATTATTGGAATCACAATTGCAAAGCGAAATGAAGCAAGTCACAAAAGAATTGGAAGACAAAACAAATGATCGAAAAATCGAATTGGAAACGAAGCACAATGTTGATGTTGAGACATTCAAGCAGCAATTGAATGATGAATTCGATGAAAAGCGCAAATCATTGAATCAGGAACATCGTTTGGCCGAACAGCGATTGCACGATGAGCACAAAGTGATTTTAGCAGAATTGGAACGGGATCTAAAAACCGAAACGGAATTGATGCGAAAAGATCATGCAACAAAATTGCAACAAATCAAAGAGCAAATGAAACATGAATTAGAAATGGAACGGCAGCGAATGCGTGAAACGGGCGAATCGCATCAATACGAAAAGATTCGTTGTGAAAAGCGTTTATTGGAGGATAAATATCGATGTTTAAAGGAAAAGTATAGCCGTTTAAAGGCTGAAGTTAAGCTATCGCTTGAGCGACGTAATCAACGACGTGAACAACAAAGTGTAACAACTGGTTCAGAAACTGAACGCACAAATTCAAATGTGTCGAAAACAGCAAATCCATTCAAAGTGGCCGCAAAACCATGCGAAGCATCGTTGGTCAAAGATCGAGTAAATATGATTGATAAAATGAGCCGAAGTGGCGGAGCAACCGCAAAATATTCGGCACACAGCCAAAAACAATGCACAGATGATACATCGGTGAGTCAAAGCGATACAACCATTTCCAATAATTATCATCACAATTCGAAAATTTCGAAACGGGCGTTCGTTGTTGACAATGGTAATTCGGATTCAGAAGCTTTGCAGCTAGAGCATAACAATAATCATCGTGATACGCACGAACGTCAACGTAAAAAAACATTTACACGTATGAAATCAGCGTCAACATCACGTTTGAATATAATGAAAAATAACCAGCCGGAACCGCGTCCATGTACACCGGTCGAGAGTTTACGTCGACAATTGCAAAAACTTGACGATTTAGAAGATCAATTTCCGGACAATACGCTGGATACGACCTATCATCTCCGGTATCCATTTAGTTTTGAAAGTAGTCGTGAACGTGGCACAACTAGCACTGAACTCGAATTTTTTAAGCATCGCATACATTTGGAACGTGATTCGGTTCGACGTGCCAAAGAAACATTACGTGCCAAACGAAATAATTTCCGATTGCGTCAACGTGAAATAAAACATCGTTATCGTACAATCAATCGCCACAATATCGATAAGGCAATTCAAGAGGAAAAGGAATTAACCGAAATGGAAGTGAATTTGCATCATACACGTGCATTGCTTGGCGAAAAAGTGATTCGTTTGCGTCATTTGGAGCAATCGTTGCAACGTCTTTGCAATGAAAAATCGGATTTTAATCAATTTAATGGGGACTGTAAGGACGATACAACAATCAGTGATTTATCGTCACATTCAAGTTCAGGTTTTAGTAGCACGGATTTTGCTAGCGATACACATCAAGGCCAACGAAAGGAAAATTATCATGATTCTAGTGAAATCGTTCAAACATTGGACAGTCTGAACAATGAAATTCGAGAAATTTGGAATATTTTGAGTCAACAACAAACACAAGGTGACAATTAAATGAGAACCAAAATATTTAACAAAAAAAAAAAAACAACTAAAAAATTGGAAAAATTAATTGAATGACATTGATTTGTATTGTTTGTAGGTTTGACACCACCACCATCAACCGTTCTGTATCCGGAAATGAATTGGCGCAATAGTTTACCCATTTCCACAATGTTTCCGATCAGTGATCCAATGGACGACACACAAAATTTAACATCATCAAATGCCAACCTTTTATGCCAACCAATTCCATCGTTAATCGATCGATTGGAAACGTATCGACAATTGGCATCATGCCGTTTATCGACCGGTGCCACTGATATTGCAAATAATTTGAAAATGATGCCAACTGAGACGGGTATTCATCAGTCTGTTCAAAATTGTACGGTCAATTTAATGGAACGCACCCAAGATTTACGAGATTGGCTTAAAAAAGCAAAAACTGAACATCAATTACTCCGTGGCAGTGGACAACAAACCGATATTTAAATTTTTCAAAAAAAAAAAAAAATAAATCATATTTTACCATAATGTGCTAACGTCAATCAAATTGTAGTAGGCAGTGTTCAAGCGTTGAACCATTACTCAAACAATCAGTCCGAATAACATTTAGTAACCCAATTAAATATTCTAATGAAAATTAAACTGAAATATCTATTCATTGCATGTTGCATGTTGCATGTTCCTAGCACTCAATACAAAAATTACGCGCCATTCCTTCATAATTCAATGGGGAATTTTAGATTCAATTGTGTGATATGTTTCTGAATAAATAAATATGAATTTTAATCAAGTAAAAATGCGCAGTTTTTTTTTTTTGATTAATTAATAATTTCAGGGCTGCCGTTCGATCCTTGAGCGATTGTTTTTTTTTTGCCCTGAAAAACGAAGACGGTGAATTAAAAGACTTTTTTTGATCTGAACAATGCAATTTTGCCTATATTTCAAGAAATAATTTCTATGGCTACGCTACACAACTAATGACGATGCTTTTTGTTCTTTTTTTTGTGTTTTTACTTCAGTTTATTCGAAATTCAAACGATTTCACGCCATTCTACAGATATTCATAAAAGAGAATCCAATAAATGACATTCAATAAGGTGAAAAGAAATGGAAAAAAACCACGTGAAAATCGATCAATAAGCATAGCGTGTCGCAATCGTTTTTGGGCCGGTGTTAAAGCCGGTAACGCTTCGGATGCATTTGGTGTGGAATTTGTACGCGGTGTTAACGGAATAATCGATCCACCAGTTATACGGACCGATTGCTGACGAATCCATGGATTATTTGAGTCAACGCTTTCAGTTCGTTCTCTTCGGAAGCTCTGCAATTAGCAAATTCAGGCAAATCGAAAAAAAAAGAAAAAGAAAAAAAATTCAAACAGATATTCATAAAAGAGAATCCAATAAATGACATTCAATAAGGTGAAAAGAAATGGAAAAAAACCACGTGAAAATCGATCAATAAGCATAGCGTGTCGCAATCGTTTTTGGGCCGGTGTTAAAGCCGGTAACGCTTCGGATGCATTTGGTGTGGAATTTGTACGCGGTGTTAACGGAATAATCGATCCACCAGTTATACGGACCGATTGCTGACGAATCCATGGATTATTTGAGTCAACGCTTTCAGTTCGTTCTCTTCGGAAGCTCTGCAATTAGCAAATTCAGGCAAATCGAAAAAAAAAGAAAAAAGAAAAAAAAATTCAAATAATTTTCGAAATGAAGAGAAAATATGAAAGATTCACCTTTGTTGGTCCGAATGAGAATTCTTTCGGTGGTGGTGGAACGGGTACAGGAATGGCTTGGGGTTTTGGCGGTTTTGGCGCTTTTGGAATAGTACAATCACCCAAAACGATGTTCACCAGACAATATTCCATTAATGCCATGAACACAAATATCGTACAAACGGACATAAATGCATCGACGGCCTTCAAATAGGAAACAGGTGGCAAAGATGCTTGTGATTTTGCATGTTGTGTCGATAATGTTAGTAATGATGTAACACCTAATGTAACGCGAGCTGGTGCCGCTTCGGGTTTTATCCAAAATGATACCCACTTGAGTGCGAAAGTATTGGAAGCGAAGAAAACAATTTTGTAAGTACACTTAATTCGTCCTGAATATATTCACAATATATGACAATGGCTACAAACTAACAAACATTATAAACAATGAACAGAAAAAAACGAAAAAAAAATTGGAAGCTTACCGACATGATGACAATCAAACAAGTCGGAATATATGTATGAAATAAGTAATATCCCAATCGACGTTTTAGCACAAATACCACTTCAAGACAAGTGAAATTTCCCGTTGAATACACTTGAGTACCTATTCAACGGATGAATAAAATGAAAAATCGTTTGCGATTCATTTGCAATTCAAACAGATTAATCGATTAAAAGAAGTAAATGATTTTGGTATGAATAATAAAAGAAAAAGTGGAGAGAACTTACAATCGGCTGTATGATTTTGTACCAACGCCAATTGAGGTAATTCGATATTATCATCAACTACCAACGGTACACTTGGATCCCATTGAAAGATCATATCGTCCGTTGTATGTGACACTGGTGGTTCAAATCCAAAAAAAAAAAATGAGGAAATTGATTTTATTTCAGCAATTGTTGTTTTTTTTTTCATCATTTAACTTACAGCTTTCCATTTGCAATTTACACTCTTGAGTATCATGCGGATAAATGGCAAAATTCATGGCGCATGAAAGACGCAACGTCAATTTAACCATATAAAGAATTGTTTTATCGCGATACATCCACAAATAATGATTTGGTATGGTCATTGTTTGAAATGTAACGGATTTTGCATTTTTAAAAAATGAATCCGGACGCCACATCATTTTCAACCAATCGACCTCAATCAAACGATACTCTTGGGTCATATTCTCTGGTAATCGAAGCCGATGATCTTTCCAAGTTTGTGCAAAAAATATATCGGCTGCATAGGTCATGGATGTTTCATCAATTGAATCCAGACCTTTGAATTACAGAATTAAAAACAAAAACAAAAAATTCAGTTAATTCACTCACTCTTATTGGGCCACCAATGGAACCATGGGTGTTAAATAAATCATTTACCCATAACTGTAACATGAAAATAGACGGTAGTCGGTAGGCCATCCTGTTTTGGTGGTCGCATTTTGTCATACGTTCGTGGATCGGGTGGCAAAATATCCGATATAGCCAATGAATAAGAGGTCCTTATATTGAAGAAGTAAAAAAAACAAAATAATTCACTGATCATAGAAATATAATTCACACGAATGCATCATAACACTTACTCTTCAGCCGATTGGCATTGATTAATGACAAAAAATACAAAAATTATCGCGTAAATCATTGCACTATTGATCAACTGGAAATCAATTGGTTATTTCCTCCAAAAATTATTAAAAACCACCAACATTGCATCCAAATGAAAATATTAACTTTTTCACTCTATAAAATGATTCCTTATTCCCGACAACTGAAATTGTATATATATTGCTAAACGTTATGCTAAATGATTGAAGTGAACTCATTGGAGTCTCTTGTAATACTGCAGTGGCTTGATATCAGGAAATGGTTAAGATGCTAAACGTTTCGTCATCAATTGCAACTATTTTCAGGCATTTTTTTCTCCTTCTCCTCCTCCTCTTCTTCTTCTTCTTCACATAGTGCAAAATACATTGAAAAAATTTCCATAGAGTTTAAAACATATTTAAAATTAGAAACACTTGAAACGACTAATAGAGTCCTTTGCCCTGTTCCTCAAACCAACCATCCATCCGTCAATGTGCTTTCATTTGTTTGACTTATGTTCTTCTTGAGCAGTTTTTCTTCTTCTTCTTCTTCCTCTGTCGTGTGTTCGTGTGGTACGAGCCATAAGCTATGGCAAAAATTATTATTATATATGGGCAAAATGCATGAATGCATAAAGTGTCTGCCAATTCGTGATGTATTACTTACTACATTTGTATGTGAGCATTATTTTCGCTCAATTTTCCTATTGAATCGATGCAAATAGCGGATAATAATGCAGAGATGAGTTCATTTTGATTTGTTGTATTCATGGCATTTTTTCCATCGAAAAAATATTCGAGACTAAGCAGTTTTTTTCTTTGAAGAGGGTCATGCGATGCGAGATACGAGGCGAGGCGAGAGGATGATGGCCCGATCCAGTTGAACATGACAACATAAGTGTTGTAATTTTTTTCTTTTTAATTTCTTTTTTCTCTCTTTTGCACGATAACAACTATTGTACGTCATGATTTTCAGTTTTATTCCTTTTCTTTTTGATTTCAATCACTTGAAACTTGTGATGCCATATTTAATTCGGAAATGAGGTACCGCAAACCGCAATACAGATTTAGAATGATGAACTAGATTAAATCATTTTCACTTTTCCAGATTTTGTGCATCACATTCCTGCTAGATGAAGAGAATGAACGGTGCATTGGCCTTTTATTAATGAGACAATATAAAATCCAACTCTTAAAATTAAATTTAGTGATGTATTCAGAATCGTACCATTGATGAATCAACTTGCCCAGTGGATCGTCAATCTTCAAGGGTTTTTTTCTTACTATCCAAAAATCAAAATAGTATTCGGTTGCTGTAATGAATGACAGTCTTTTGTTTCGAAGGCAGTATCATTTAATATCAGGAGAATGCATCGCCAGTCGCCACTGGTATCCGAAACAAATAAAAACAATCAGAAAAAATTGTGTAACGTATCTTTATTCATTATTTTTATTGAAATAGCATAGTTTTTTTTTCCTTAACAAATCTAACCGCGCATTTTTTCCTAATTTAAAAATGCCAATAACTTTATAGACATCGACGACGCGTACACCAGTTAATATAATTAGGTCACCGTTTGATCAATAAAATTATTATGTATCGATAGATAATAATAATGAACCAACCAAACATTTCTTCGATTAAATGCAACGTTTGCTCAATGGATAAACCGTAAACTAATAATGACTTTCTTGCTCTCTCCATCCAACAGCCAAAAGTGGGCTCGACTTGAATTAATTGAATGAATAACCCATTAAGAGTCCTTTTTTTGCTTACTCTTTCTCTCTCTCTCTCTTTCTCTCTTGGGATGAAAATTAATGAGCGAATAACATTTAATTGCTTTCGCATACATTCACAGAATTATTTTTTTTCTTTGCCTTCAATTTTCGGTATTTGACATATGAAAAAAATTTTCCACAGAAATCCGGAACCGAAAATTAAAATATTAGTAATTTATGATTTATGATTATTATTGATAGCTGTACATAAAATAATTAGAGCAGCAAAAATACATTTCTTTTTTTGTGTAAAATTTATTCCTATGAATTAGAGCTGCCAACATCAGTGACTTTTCCGGCATATATGTGTGTGTGTGTGTATGTGTGTGTTTTATGTGATGTGATGAGAGCATTTTTTTGTCATAGCATAGCTTACTCGAGCCCCTTACTAATGAATGACTTATGGAATATGAAGAAAGTAAAAATTATAGGCATAAAAATGTCGCATACTGATTTGGGATGGTCGCGTTAATTGAATGTTCAAACAGAAACATTTTTGAGCGCATAAAATTCGAATAAAAATTTGCTTATCGTACTATGTACTCATTTCTCAAGTGGCGCTTACATAAAAACAAAAAACCATCATTTTCTGGTCATGTAAAAATTTCCAATTAAAATATTCATTTATTTCACGTGAACAGAATTCATTGGAATGTCCTGAACGATTAAAACATATTATTCTAACAAAACGTTAACAAAATGAGCGCCAAAATGATGACAAAATTCAAATAAATGAAATCGTTATATTAATATTCAAAGCATAAAACAAAATACCACTGATTTAAATTTTGGATTTAAAAGAAGTTTTTCTTTTTTTCTCTTTCTCTTTCTCTGTCTCTCTCTCTCTCTCTCTCTCTCTCTCTCTCTCGTCTCTTTCTTT
>GL501485.1:1506289-1538261 GCA_000149185.1 Mayetiola destructor | reverse complement strand
TCTTCTTCTTCTTCTCTCTCTCTCTCTCTCTCTCTCTCTCTCTCTCTCTCCCTCTCTGTCTCTCTCCCTCTCTGTCTCTCTCCCTCTCTGTCTCTCTGTCTCTCGCTCGTTCTGCATGTGCATGTGTATTTGTGGGACGGAACGTTTGCTTTGAGAATTTTGAATAATAATTTGTTTTGCCGATTTGTATCTTCGTTCGACATTTGTTGTCAAATTCTCCGACTGAAACAAAGAACCTCTTATCTTTTGTTTATTTTTACTATGTTTACTGTTTTTCATTTTCTGTTTACTTTGGAACGTTGCATTCGAAAAATCGAAATATAAAACTGATTGCCGCATTGTTTTGTGTCATCAATGGGCCAATCTCATTCATAATAATAATAATAATACGTTTCAGTAAATAATCTCTCTGCTGGTTATTTTTTTTTTTCTGTTTGATTTTCATTGTTGCTTGCCTCGCATAAGTGGCACAAGTAATGATGGTGGTCCGGCCTTTCGCAAAAATGGATCATTCAAAAGTTCGGCAGCGGTTGCACGAACGGCTGGATCTCGTACCAACATTCGATCAAGAAAATCTTGTAAAGATTGCGACACTTTATGGGCATTTTTTAAGCTTGGCGGTTTTGTATCACGAATGCGACGCATCGCTTGTAATGGTGGCTCATTGAAAAATGGTGGTTCACCATCGACCATTTCAATAATCATAATACCAACCGACCATATATCCACTTCGGGACCATATGGTAGTCTTGATATCACATCGGGTGCCATCCAATACGGTGTACCAACAAGTGATTTACGTTTTGGCAATTCTTGTGATACTTGAGCACAAAAACCAAAATCCGATAATTTCACACGTCCATCGGCTGCCAAAAGTATTGAATCAGATTTTATGTCACGATGTATAACACCCTGTGAATGTAAATAGGCCAATGCTTTAAGACATTGTTTGCATACGGTAGCAATTTGCTCTTCGTTCATTCGGGAATGTGTAACGATATCGGTAAGAGCACCACCTTCTAAATATTCCATCACCACCCACAGTTCATCGTTCACCAAAAAACTACTATAAGTTTCAACGATATTTGGATGATGATAGTCTCGCATGATCACAACTTCGTTGAAAAGTAGTTCACGTCGTTGCTGTTTACGTAGATCCATTTTCTTGACGGCCACTTGACGACCTGTTTTGGTCGAATGGAATGAAAAGAAAAAAAAAACATAAATAAATATTTGTATGGAAATATAAAATACAAATTTAAATCCAATTAATTACCTGTCGATATATATGTGGCTATGCACACAGTTCCAGTTGAGCCTTCACCGATTTTTATGAAATTTTCCAAATCTTCACGTGGATCACCGGCCGATACAACCATTTGAAGAGCCGCACGAAACTAAACGCATAACATTAGATCAATTATTTTGAAAAAAAATGAATAAAATAAAATAAAATATTCAAACTTAAATTACCTGTTCATGTGTCAGTCGTTGTTCTTGCTTTGGACTTGGATTGGATGCTGCCGATACGGCATTGTTATTATTCATATTGCTATTGTTGTTTTGAGTATTTACATTGTTATTATTTGGATTTGTGTTCGGTTGGAATGTTTGGGTATTTCCACTGCTGGTACCGCCACTTGAACTGGAGGCTCGTGAATGTGGTTTAGCTGCTGCAGCTGCCGCTGACGATGGATACGATTGTTGATTCAGCTGTTGTGATGGCATTGTCAGTGGTGCTTGAGCATGTGTCGGTTTTTGATGATTATGATGATGTGGATGATGATGATTATACATAGGCGACTGTTGACCATATTGATTTGCAGTCGGCAATGGATAATTTGGACGTTGAGCAATATTATTATTCGGCATTGGACCATGTGGAACCGCATGTGGTGGCCTAAAAATATATAAACATTAGAAAAATCACTTAAATTTGCTTGTTCTTTTATCTCCCCCCCGTATCTGTGATAAAAAATAATCAAAATTTCCTGGAAAACTATTTCTTCAAATCATTTCAAATACTCCCGACATATTCACTAAATAAATATTTAAGATAAAATTAACAGATAAAATAGTCTACCTGTATGGCATAGCGGAGGCATGTTCTGTTTGAGAGGCCATCGCATTCGGCATTTCAATGCTGCTATTTTTCACATTTGGATTCATACCATTGCTGTATTGCTGCTGTTGCTGTTGTTGTTGTTGTTGTTGTGAATGGATATGCATTTGATGTGGTGATTTTGTAACATATTGATTCATTTGTTGCATTGGACCATTAGCCGAACCCAATGGATTATTGTTCATTGTATTGTTGATTTGTTGAATTTGTGCCGGTTCTTCGGGCACCGATGGTGGAACATTTGAACCGGCCCGTAAATCACGTCGTATTCGTGGTGGACTTGAGCTACGCAATGAATTCGATCGTGCAACATGAGATGTTTTTGGCAAAACAATTGCATTTGCTGGTTGTTGCTGTTGCTGTTGTTGTGTATTGTTGCTATGTGTTGATTTAATCGATACGGTGTCATCAATATGAGAATTTGGCTTATTAAAATGGGGGCGTACAATTGTTTTTAAATCTAAAATTTCAGTTTGTGTTATTTCTGATGGATCGACTAATGGCAATGGGCGATTTGTTGATTTTAATATTTGATTATTACCAACAATTGATGCCCATTGTAATGGTAAACCAACATAACGTCCCTCTCGTTTATCGAAACCAGTATGAACACGATGTTCAAAATTTGTTGGTCGTGAGATTTCTGGTTTCTTCTTTTTTTTCGAGAACATTTTTTCCGTTTTTCTTCTTTCTTTTTTTTTTTATTGTCTGTGCACTTGTTTCGATGATGTTCTATTTTATGTTAATCGTTTTTTGTTTTTTTTTTTGGTTTCACTTGGACTTTGATTTGTAAACAGATTTGGAGTTATTCGGAATTTCACTATTCAATCATTGCAATTATTGGTTAATTGAGACACAAACACACACACACAAACACAAACACAATCAGAATAATTATAATTTGACCGATTCACAGCTCATCCGTTTGTAAAAACTACACACCGAATTGAATTGAATTGAATTGTTCTTATTGAATTCACTAATTTAATAATGTTAATTTCTAAAATGAACAAACAACCAATGGATTAAAATTAGAACGAAAAATATCGATGTTTTGCGCTGAAATACCATCATCGAGTGTACACCTTATTTTTTTTTTTGTTTTACACCATCTTTAATTTATGTATGTGAAGCCCAATAACGACACTCAACGACAACTACAAACACGAACAACAACAACAACACACACACCATTTATTTATTAAGAAAAAAAAAAAAAATGAAAGCAAAGAAAACAAAAGAAAAAACGGAATCTAAGAAAAAAGACGACGAAACACAACTACCACAATACAATTGGAATGATCATCGGCTAAGCGTGAGAAAATGTATTTGAGTATATGAATGTAGAATTATTTGAATCGATCGAGCGACACCATGTGGCCAAACTGAATACCTACATCGGAATGCATTTCTCCTTTTTTTTTTTGCTGTCTAACCAACTTCAAAATACTCAAAATGCCAATCATCCATCAAATGTTAACTGTCAATGCAATGACATTTTTCTTTTTATTATTATTTCTGTATGTTTGATACTTTAAATACAGCTTTGTTTGCGGATAACTCTAACCCCCCCAAAATCGTAATCTATTCTGATTGCGTGATGTCATACGATTTATACCAATCAGCAAATTGTTTAACCTTTGGTATTGGATTTTGTAACTTGCGTGGTCGTCGCCAAAGTCTTGGATCCAATTCCAACAAATTGCCGATAATTTCTTGCGCAAAATTGCCGGGAAATTTCTCTTGATTTTCAATAACATGAGCAAAACCACTGGCCATACCAAAATTCACCCAAAAATATGGTAAACCTTTTGGGATGGCACGTCGAACATCACGATCCTTTAAACTGATCAACTGTTTATTCGTAGCCCAATCGTCTTCGGATTCTTGAATCGCTTTCTTAAAATGAAACGGTGCCATTTCGAAATCCTTGTTCGGTATACAATGGATCTGCATGTGAGGACGTCGATGCAAATATCGTGCCGTTTCAAAAAAAATAACATCTTGTTTGCGTGCCTGAAACATTCGTTCAATGGATTTCATAAAATCACGCATTTCCCGCCAAACGTCATCATCCAATTGTGTTGCACACGGTACATGCGAAAATGGTGCAATGACACAATGTCCCATTTGCATTCCTTCGTATGATGGCAATGCTAAATAAACATTTTTGCCCATGGCAACAATGAGTTGCTTTTCAAATATCGACGAATCAAAACATCGCTCACAATTGTCAAGCGTTTTTTGTAGATTATGATGTTCTTTCATCGCTTGGGCTCGTTCTCTCTGGTCACTGTGATCGTCTGCAATATTTTTACGGATTTTATCAGCGAATAGCTCGTCCAAATTGTCATTTGGATTTTTGTGCTTTCCGATAATGTTTGCAAATTGCATATCTTGATCGGCGGCCGATGTGAATTTTTCGGCTTCGAACTGAAAATATTAATAATATCGGAATTGAGTGAGTGATTTATACATTTGAAATTTGATAAATAAATGAAATATCGTTGGTTTACCATGTCCTTGATATTATATTTGTCATCATCGGCAAAGTATCGGACACGTTCACCATCCATATGAGTTTCAATTGGTTTCGATTTCTTTGCTTTGCGGCCACTGCGTCCGCCCCAAAGATCACTGTCATTATTCGGCTTGGTGACCGGACGACTATAACCTTTACTATTTGTGGCTGTTAAAAGAACATCCTCTTTCGATTTGTCGGCACGTTTGTGTTGATCGTTGCGACGTTCATATGTTTTGGACAATATTTCGGCCTTCTTAGTGCTTCGATATTCGCGCGCTTTGTCTAATTTTTCTTTCAACTCTTTGACCAGTTCATCATTGCCCAACATTTCAGCTTTGAGCAATTTTGCGCCCAATTCGTTCATTTGATGGTCGGTTAGGAAATGATCTCGTTGCCGGGTAACCCCTTCTTCTGGTGGTGGTGGTGGTAATGTTTCACGTTCAGGTGATTTATCAGATCCAAAACTTTCCGTTGATGATCGACTTCTACTTCTTCTACTTGGAAATGGGTTTTTCGGACTCCGTTTTGGATTTGCAGTCGTTGTACTGGTGCTTGTTTCTGCTTTTTTCCTCCAATTCGAACGCCGTTCGCTTTCCTTTGCAGCACCTCGATAATGATAATCATCGTCATCTGAATCATTTTTAGGTTTTGAAAATTGTTTTGGTAGGCCTTCACCACCATCTTTCCAATACGGATTTAATTCACGGGCGCATTTGGCCGGATCATAGGCAATTGATCCTTTCTTGTCATTATTTTTCTCTTTTTTTGGTTCCTTTGTGAATGTTGAAATCGAAGCAAGACCACCAAGCCAATCCTCACGTTCTAATGGCTTTTCATTCGCTTTTTCTATAACACTTTTCTCAACCCATTCGTCTTCATCATTTTTACCATTCGCCGAGTCAGATGAATCGGATTCTTTTCGTCGTTTACCGCGTTCATCATCCGATGAATATTCACTATCACTACCGCTGGACGAAGAATACCGTCGTTTTTTAGATTTTCGTTTTTTCTTTTCTTTTTTCGGTTTTTTTGATTTGTTGGATTTTTTCGATTTTTTTCGTTTTTCTTTTTTTTGTTTGTGATCGGTTGACATTTCATCAATTTTACGCGACACCGATGGCAGCATCCATTCATTATCACCTCGAAATTCCTTTTGCAAATCACGTTCATCACGTTTCTTTGCATTTTGTTCGGCCTGATGGTTAAATGATGCAAATAATACAATTAGTTTTTTTTTGCTTTTGAATTAAATTCGTTAAATCACTTACCCGTTTTAATAATTCTTCTCGAGCCTCACGTAGCTCTTGGCGAGCCTTATCCTTTTCCCAACCACTTTCGAATTGGATAAACGAAGACATCGCTTTCAATGTTTATAAACGTTGATCTTGAATTTTAGTCCGGCTCCAAAAAAAAAGCAAAAACAAAAATAATTGTTTTTTGACAATTCACAAAAATGACACACGAGTCGAAATGTCACAACAGTTAAGTA
Source organism: Mayetiola destructor (assembly GCA_000149185.1). Taxonomy (NCBI): domain Eukaryota; kingdom Metazoa; phylum Arthropoda; class Insecta; order Diptera; family Cecidomyiidae; genus Mayetiola; species Mayetiola destructor. The sequence continues at coordinate 1,532,126 of GL501485.1, read as the reverse complement.
CCAGTTTCTCAAATACTTAACCTCACCTTCATTTATAATAACTTATTGTTGGCGGAGAAATCTTACAGTGACCACAACCAACGCATTCAAACATTTACTGGAATACAATTTTATCGAGAGAGAAAAAAAAAGTGCATTCGTGAACCGAACCATAGTTTCCATGATCTTACAATAGATGGCCTATGAAAATTGGTATTCAAATGTTATGAGGAAATATTGTTTTCACTGAATTTTTTCGCTCTCAATTTGAATCTCATTGAATATATGCTAATTGGTTACGCAAATGTTTTCCATTCGACAGAAGGTAAGTCAGTAATTAACTTGTTTTCAATTTTCTAAAAATTATTGCGGTTAATCTTGAGACTAATTGCTAGACTAACAATTGAGTGGCAGAAAAAACCTTCATTCAAATGCCAATGTATTATCGGAAAAAGACCGCTTTGCTCAACGTAAAGATTTAAAAATTTTAAGAAATGTTAGAATCATATGATGGAGGCTGTTTGAATTCAGCCAACGGATTGAATGGCTTACAGCATAAAATACAAACAGGGGCCTGCAGTAGTGTTTTTCACAGTCATTGATATACAATTTTTAGCAAACTTGTCTCATCTGCATAGCAAAATCCGGCATACTAGCATTGGCACAGAATTCGCCTGTTTCCTTTACGCCAAACCATTAGTAAAATTTCTGTGTGTGTTAATTTTGGATGCATTCCAACTGATAAAAAAATCATAAATTCCAATTGTCCTAATAATACGACATAGCACCCAATTTACCGGTACCGTTCTTTAATTCGATTAAATTGAATGAACATATACTTAGTGCACATGATTTTTGTTATTTCGTTTTATGTTCCCTCTTGAAATTCTTATAGCACCCAAAATATCCGCATTGAAATTTGAAGCAACAGAAGAATAGAAAAAAAAGAAAACGACCAACCGAATCGAAACCAAAAATGAAATGAAATGGAACGCTTGCGCAAAACGTTTCGCCAACCACATAATAAATGACATATCGAAACGGACACCCAAATCAAACTACATTACGGTATAGCAAATCAGCGACATTGAAACGAATAAAAAGAGAAACAAAATCAAATTGAGTGTGAACTGTAAGCTATGCAACGCAAACCAAAGACAGCAGCAGCAGCAGCAGCAGCAGGCAACGTTAAAGTGTTTAACCAAATATAGTGTTAATATAGTTATGTGGGCGACTAGCAAACAAACGTTACGTTATGCGACACACTGTGTATTCGGTTGATCAATACCAAATGGTTGAATGCAGTTACGAAACCGCATCCAAAATGTATCAATATACAACATAGAAGGCAAAGACAAATCCAAATCCAAAAGGAAGCAAAGTGAGGACAACATCGAATGAAATGGAAGGAGAAAGAGAGAGACAGAAAAATATTTGAACACATCTAGTTGCGCGTCCCATATGATATTATTTATTTTATTCTGATTCTTTGTTCAGTTATAAGGCGACAGTGAAAAGTGAAGCATGCATCATGTATTATTATTATTTATCTGATGCGTTTCGGTTTCCTTGGACAATAGTCGGTTCGTCAATCAGCGTGCCAGTCAGACACAGTTACATTGTACAGTGTTAAACTATTTCGCGTTTCATATCATTATTATTTTTTATTGTTACAACTGTTCTGTTGTTCACAAAGCCAAAAGCTCCAGCAATAAACAAAATCGAGAGAAATTCAATCTGCTGGCCATCGAATCAGTTTTAATGTGCAACTTTTGTTTATTCAGTATACACAAAACAAAACAATAATAAAATTAAGTGCATTGGATTTTTTCTATTGTGCTCCCTTTTGTTATTCTGTATATGCAAATGAAAAAAGGGAAGAAAACAAAAACACAAAAAATTAAATTGTGTATCGTGTTGACATTTCATCGTATTGCAATCGATGTGTGAAAAATTATCTTGTGGAATATAAGACGAGTTAAGCGCACACATGCGCCAAAAAAAAAAATTCGATACACAATTTTGTTGTTGCACATATTAGACTGTTGAGCTCGAAACCTATACCATAGTGGCGGTGATTGTGTGTTGAACGATTCTGTTTTGTTCATTTTTTTTCTCCGCTGCTTCTGCGGTTGCTGTTGCTGTAGCTGCTTTGCCTTACTGCTGTTGCTGCTGCTGCTGCTTTGCCATGCTGAATACAAAAATAATAATATGAATGATTTTTCGTGTGTTTTTTGTGTGTTGTTGTTGCTGTTTTCGCTTTTCCGATTCCGTAGCCATCGATGAATAGTATTCTCTATGTAAATACAATGCTGTTCAGTGTAAATTGGTGAGAATTGAGTTTGCATTACGACTGTTAACATCGATTCCATAGCATAGAGTTGTTTTTCTCTCTTGCTCAGAATCGCGCATACGAACAATGTCCAGTCTCGTTCATCGTGGCTCGTTGTGAATTTCAGTTTAGTGAAACAAAATTTGTCGTTGTTTAGTTTGTTTATTTAAATTTTTTTTCTTTTTTTTTTTGCATTTGTGTTACTTATGTGCTGGATCGTTCGGGAAAGTTTTTAGTTATTTGTGGTGTTTTTTTTTTCAAATCTTCTTATTTGCATTTTTTTCGCTCTCATCCGAATTGAATTAGCTAAGTTAAAAGTAAATATAAATTGTGACAAACAAAAAAAAAACAAGTTTACGATTATATTTTGCTTGACGAAGGAATACAAACGAAGGTATTCTTAAGATTGGTCGCATACATTGCATACATGGTCACAAATATAATATACTTAAACTACGCCAAACGCTAATACGAATGAATCATCTAATGAAAAAGAATTCTTTTCGCAAATGGAATCATTCATCGTTTGACGGTTTTTCGGAAAAGTCTACATATTTTCATTGCGTTTGCGGGCGGCAGACAGTACATATGAATCACCTAGAAGGTTCGTATAATTTTTGCTTAATTTTTTTTTTTTTGGAAAATAAAACAAAAAATCGAACGGGAAAATCAATTATATCAATCAGCGCCAAACAATAAAATGGAATTTTTCATTTTTTTTAAATAGTAAAAAAAATTTCGATTTTGTTGTTGCAATCGGTTTGCGTAAGTTTGAATCGATTATTTCGGTTTTGGGTGTATAAAATATTAAGAGTATTGTATAAAAGCATATGTATTTTACTCATCATATGCATCGTAATGTTCAAGGTCAATATTAGCCGATTCATATAGTTTTTTTTTCTCCTCTTTTTTTTACATTCATTTGTTCATGTTTCGTTTTTATTTGTGTCGATTTCGTCTTCGTCATCGAAATTTTTTCTCGTTTCTCACTCTCTTTCTTCATTCATTCACTTGATTGAAATCGAAACATCAAAATTGTTTATGAAATTCATGGTTTCATTTCCTTTTTGGGAATGTTATGGCCTCGACAACGGAACCACCGTCTACCCGTTCTCTTCTCTCTCAATATTATTTAATCTTTATATATTTTTTGTATTTAATTATTCAACCGAAAATCGATAACAAAAGAAAACCCCGAAATCTGAAAAAAAAATAAAATTCATTTTGAATCGAAAGCCAATTCAATCAATAGCACCGACGAATTTCGGGCACACAATGCATTACATGTGCACGCAGTTTGAATGAAACATGTGAATGATGATTGATTTTTTATGTGCTGTCGTGATTTTGAGTACATTCAACTTTGATTATTATGATTCGTTATTGTTCTATTCCGATCCATTTTTGGAAAATCCAAATAAAAAACAAAACAACAGAAAAAAATATTGATATTTAAATTTCGGGTTGGTAATCGTTCGAACTTCAAATTCTGTCAACGTTTCAAAAATCGAATATTGTTGCCTAACAAAAAATAAAAAATAATAATAATTTTATGTGCCATGTAATGTTGAGCAAACGTTCTCTAAGCTCTCGATCATTCTCAATTCCCAAGGAAATTCGAACATCATGTTCAAAAATGATTAAACGGCCCTCTTATCAACCCGACGAACACGATTATTTGTCAATTTGAATGCTTGACACTCGACATTCGACATTCATCCTTGTCATGTTCAAGCAGATAATAACAATACAAAACAAAACCGAATGAAATTCAAATGAATCACAAACAATTTTTGTGTAAATGTATTTTATTTGAACATTGAGTCACAGTTTCGTTTCGTGAATGCGTTTAGTGTTTTTCCTTTATCGCTTGGGACTTTAGTTTTCGATATGAACATGTGCTGATGTGTTTTACACACCACACAGTATGCGTTTTATGTTTGTCATATTCGGTTCGTTGTTATTATTATCATTATTTCTCTTCGTTGCTGCTTTTTTTTTCTCATTCCATTTTTGTATTTTCTTTTTTTCTGTTGTATTTTCATTTATTTGGATTCGGGACCGAACAAATAACACAGTGACTTATGTATTTGTACATATTATTAAATAAACATAGTCTTTTGATGATGCTGTTGCTATTTTAGGGAATAAACGAAGGATTTATCGGCTTCGTATATGACATTAAACTTTGAAAAAGGCTCCCAAAATAAAACTAACAATTCAAATTCGAATTGAAATTATCAACATTTGTTTATCTCGCGTTGAGAAATGAGTTAGTAATTCCAGAGCTAGGCAAAAAGATCATTACCCTGAACTGGCCAACATAGAAATAAAAACCGATAATAATAATTTTTTTTATTTGTTTATTATTCTTTTTTTTTCTTCTATCGTGTTCAGATTGCGTCCAGATGTTGATGTCGATGTTTCAGCCGACCATAAATTCATTGTAACACACCAAGCAATACATATAATAACAACAACAACAACAACAAAAAAGAAGCATTCGAGCCATCAAACAAACTATCCAGTACAAAACTACAATATTCTGAACCGTTTAAAGAATAAAAATCAATTTGCCGATCCATCATTTTCCGAAACGTAAACAAACACACAAAAAGATTTAAAAAGAAGAAAAAAAAATCGATTTGAAAATTAAAGAAGAAACCAGAATCCATCATGGCAAATACAGTGTTATTGGAAGCGCGATCTTATCGCCCATTTAAAAGTTCTGAAGAATATTTATATGCGATGCGAGAAGATTTAGCCGAATGGTTAAATACATTGTATCCAGATTTACGAATAAATGTTGATAATTTTATGGATCGTCTTGATACCGGTGTCGTGTTGTGCAAGGTAAGATTGATCAATCCATTAATATTACAAAATTGATTCACCTCATTTGGCTAATGTGAATGTTTAAAAAAACTACCATCGATTCTGGCACATTTGATTCGAATGTCCGATATATGATGGTGAGAGAGTTTCCAGCGAATTTGATCGTTTTTTTATGCTTTGCTCATTTGAAATTCAAAATTTCACATCTCTGAACATTCCGAGAATATTTTTTTTTATTTTTTTATTTTTATTTTGCCGTTCAATCAAAACGAAAATAAGAAGAGGAAAAAAAGATGCAATCAATTTTCGTCAAATAAACATTTTAATTCAGTTAACTGAATGTGTCTGTTGGATGATTCAAAGCAATTTTCTGTGTCAATGCTCTCGGCTTTCGGCTCATTTAGTTCAATTTTCAATTTTCACAGATTAACCAATCTGTTATTGTTGTTGCCGTACTTTGGCAATTGAAACAAAAATCAAAAAAAAAAAAACAAAAAACAAAAATCCCAACAAACTAATGTTGGTGTTTCATTCAGTTATGCTGCCGCTGCTGTTGATTTATATTCAAAATAAATGCGAGCGGAACAAAAAAGGCGCATACAATTCACAACTATCTACGTGAATATCCATTGTACACATCGGGGCCCAAAGCCCAGAGCATAGAGCACATTGCATATTATTCTATGTGCACAAAGCGAATGAGTGATTGAATTGGGTTTGTCGCATACAAAGCATTCAACTTGATGCTGAATGAGCGCATTGCTCAAATGGAAAGAAAGAATGAAAGAAAGAGACAAAAAAATTAGGGAAACAGAGATGCCAGAAGGAATGAGAGTCACAATTGCTTATGTGACATTTTTTGTTTGTTTGTTTGTTGTTTTTTTTTCTTCTCGTTGTTGTACATGTAAAAATAGACGATCGTTTTAATGTTGAAAATTCCACTCACAGGAAACGTGCTTGCAAATAGATTTATTAACATGGGAACCCAAACGAATCTTTGAATACGAAAAATTTACGTATATAAAAATAACAAATCACATGCAAAGAATTATTCAACAACATTTACTAGCCGACTTAAGTCAGTCACTTTCTAAATTCTTTGATATCACACATTATTATAGTGCAATATGTTGCACTCAATGTTCAACATTCAATAACCGAGGTACTCAGTACAAATACTGTTTCAAATGTGATTATGGAATGTGTTTCTCTTTGTTCTGATGTCGAGGCAAGAAATTCCTATTTGCATTTTATTACTTTTCTGAGGATCTGTTAATTTTTGATGAAAACCATTGCATGCTGTCCGGAAAAAATCAAACCCTTCAAACTCCAGGAAAAAATTTAAAAAAAAAAATCAAGCAGTTTTTCGTGCTCTATAGCTGCAGCTATTTTAATTTTTCCTTAAATAGCATTACAGCAAACGAGAATGGAACGGAAAAAGAATGAGAAAAATTATTATTATTGGCTTATTTGTGGGCCGGATGTTGTTCACATATTTTCAGAAATATTTCAACAAATATTTGAAATTTGTTGTGGACATTTGTCGTTTTTATCAGAATTTTTTTTTTTTGATAGTCCCATGGAATCGAGTATATGAATCAGAGGGCAATATTTGTTTGAATATTTGTCATTTAAGGCCCCCGTTTATCGCTTCGATATTAAGATAACCGAAACAGAAGCCCCGATTCTGAATACTAAAAATCCATTACCATTTATGTATTTTATCTTTGGGTCTTAATTCAGGCACCAATCAGTGTGTTCTTGTTATCATTGTCACTTCCTGATGTTTGGCCTTATGTTTTTGATGTGATATTCAAGTTTGTCTAGTGACGAGCTGTTTTTTAAACCGGTATGCAACTTTTAAGTGGAAAAATGCAATTGAAATTATTAACCAGCAGCATAACTTGATTCTTAAATGATGTTAAGAATCCGGTAAATGAGATGATGAAATGATGTTAAGTGTCTGTTATTCAATTGAAATCTTATAAATTGTGAAAAATGGTTCGAATGAATGAGGCTATAAATCGGTCGATTGATTACAATTCGCAGCATTATGAAATTCAAAATTGCAGCTGTTTTGTGGCTTATTCTCGATTATATTTTATTATTGTTATTACGAAAGAAACAAGAAAAGAAAAAAAAACAAAATATAAAAACAATATTTGTTCAAATTTTCAAGTGAAAGCAAAAAAAATAATAAATCCATTCTTAATTTAATATTCGACAAAATGTTGCAATCGCTGTTTGCCAATTTGTCGAATGCTCGATTACATGCTAATATTTTATTGCGATAGTTTCGAATGCATTTGACCCCGCGTCGATTATATCGATGAATGAGTGGAGCAATTATGAAAAAAATGAATAGAGTTTTTTTTTTTTGATGAGTATGTGCCTTCAAATACCTACTAAGTAACCGAAAAAATTGCGCTATTTCAAGAGTAATTAATTCCATTTTAAGCTGAACAAAATGATATGAGCAATTGTTCGACCGATTTGGCAATTGCTTATTGTTTATTTTTCAATTTTGTTTTTTCCTTTATTTATTTTGCAATTTTCGTTTTGCTCGAAATCGTCTCCATAAACAGTCACTCAAGCAGCGCACTTGTTTAATTCATTATGAAATTGTTGTTGCATTCAAATCAAAGCAAAATGAAGCAAAGCAAAACGAAGCAATCGAATGTGATAATTTTATAAAATAAACATATATCAATTGACTCAATCATGACAAAAGGCCTACGCACTTCCCGAAACTGTTGAATGTTTAATAATATTATTCGCACAATTGTGCAAAATGTTCTATGCCACCGACTCCGATTTGTGAAAGTGTGTGTATAAATGAGAGCGAGAGAGACAGAGAGAGACAGAGAGAGAGCTACGCCTATTTTAGCCAATTTGCAGCTTGATGGCCATCGAATATTCGAAATGTGAAAATTATTCTCTATTCCGAATGAATTGAGAACACACAACAGGTGCGTGAGAGCACAATTTAAATCATGTCTAATTGGTGATTGTTTAGCATTTTGTTTTCAATTCACTCCATTTAGTTTGAAAATTGATGAGATTGTTTGGTTTTTTTTTTTTTTTTTGGTTTGTTTATATTGTAAATGTTGTAAATGCTGTGTGTCTCATTTCACTAACAATGGAAACGAGTGCCAAAAGGCGATTATTTTTTATTGACAAATTCTATTTATAACAATTCAATTCCTTACATGGAACATATTAAGATCGTGATCTATTGCCAAATATGTCACTCATATGATCAGTGCGACCATTCATATTGAACAATAACACATTTAATGAGTTCAAGTTTGTAGTCGTGGAATTTTAAACGATTTGAGTCACGACGTTAAGTACATCACATCATTTACAAATCATTGAAAGACAAAAAGAAATAAGAAAAAAAGAGAATGTGAAAAAGACAAATCCGTTAATTAAATTAAATGTGTTCCTATTTTGGTTCCTTTTGTTGTGTTGAATGTTTTTTTTTTTAGTGAAATTCAATTGTTTCATTGTTATTATTTTATACAATTTTATTGACAGCATTCAAACAATGTACGGCAAGCAGCTGAGGAATACCTAATCAGACGACAGGCACGAAAATCTATGACTAAATCGATGACATCTGGTTTAGCTGGACCAATATTGGCCATGGGAAATGTTCATTTTTTACCAGCTGCCAAAAGTGGAACTTTCTTTGCGCGTGATAATGTTTCAAATTTTATTACATGGTGCAGGTGAGAGCTAATACACATTACACATAACACTACATTCTGCATAATTTTTGTTTTTTTTGTTTTTTCTTTTTCAAAAGAAATAATAATAAAAATTTATGAGCGTTTTTATTTGTTTGCGTTTTACAGAAAAAGTTTACAAATATTTGAGTGCCTTCTTTTCGAAACGGATGATTTAATAATGCGCAAGAATGAAAAACATGTGATATTATGCTTGTTGGAAGTGGCCCGACGAGGTGCCAAATTTGGTAAGCATTTTTCATTTTCGAATCGATTTTAATTCGTTTTTAGTTTTTGCACTCTGGTCTGCAGACAAAAGAAAAAGGTCTAAAATATCTAAAATTGATTGATTATTATTCATATACACATGACCACACAGGAATGTTGGCGCCAATGTTAGTTCAAATGGAGCGACAAATCGATCGTGAAATTGCTGCTGACAACAAAGCAAACTGTATCGATATGTCAGCCCAAACGGATAATATGAATGAATCGATTGCCTTAAGTGTGGAAGACAATATGTACGATTCGGATTCGGAAGATGAATGTGAGGCATCGGTACAACCGATGCTCGTTTATGGACCTCAACCACAAGTTGTAACCAATGATTTAAGAAGTTTAGACGAAATGGTTCGTGAACTGGTTGCAAATTGCACTTGCCCATCACAATTTCCAATGGTTCGGCTGTCGGGTGGAAAATATCGTATCGGTGACACAAAAGTGTTGATTTTCGTCAGGGTAAATTGTGATATTGTGTATGCGTTTTTTTTCTTGCGCCTTTTCAGTTTTTTAAAGTTTGAATTTTTCTGTTGAGCAGATTTTACGATCGCATGTAATGGTTCGTGTAGGCGGCGGATGGGACACATTATCTCATTATTTAGATAAACATGATCCGTGCCGATGCCGTTCACAACATCGATCGGCTGTCGGTGCACGGCTCGTAACTCGTACCAACCAAGCAAATAATGGAATCGAACTCAATAAAGCCCAGGTGCATTATGATCGGTATGGTTTTTCAAAATTTTTGAACTATAAAGTACCGGAAATGGTTTTGAAAATAATTTCATTGAATTTGTTATTTTGTTTCAGGTCACCACAACCATCCAAAGCAAAGGCCGTAAATTTTTCGGCCGATACACCAAAATCACCAATTAATGGAGTGCCATCCAATGTGGAAACCAGAAACCAAAGTCCAACACATTCAAAATGCAATGAACAAAGTCCATCGCCAATATCGCGACGTTCATTGTCGCCATACCAACAACAACAACAACAACAACGTTTTGATCCAAAAACAAAATTTCAAAATTCAGGAACAAATATTAATGCTCTCATTAATGAAATTGAATCAATCAAATGGCTCGATGACGATACAAGCACTGCAACTGGCCAAACAAATTCGAGCAGCTCCAATGAAATCGACAGCAAATATGAAAATGCCAGTGACAATGGCAGTGAAATAAGTGACGAAGGCTATCGTAGTTTGGGTTTGACACAACAAGCAAATGGATCGTCTGTCAACAAACAACAATCAACGGCAAATGGAAAAACACAAAGTGGTCCCGAACTGGATGTCAAAATGGAAGGTAAGAATTTTTTTTTTTCGTTTCTTTTTTAATGAATAAATTTGAGTAAAAATTCAATGATATTCAAATCTTTTGCAGCGACATCAAATGAAGATTCACGCAGTGTTACAGCCGAAAACAGTCCAATCGAACCATTGCATAACAATGAACAATTTCGATCCGATTCAAATACACCAACGTCAATGAAAAAGAGTGACAGCATCATTGAAATTGATTCACCGAAAAAACAATCACCAAGTCGAATACCTCGCTCACCGATGCTCAGTCGTCGTTCACCAATTGCAAATAACGCTTCGCCAACCACTGGTTTGCCATTATTTTCCCGTAAAATACCCGCATATCGATCGGTGCGTAAATCAACCGAAAATGCATCCCTGATGCCGGCCTCAAACACTGGCGCCAGCCCATCGACGAAAATCGCAACACCGAAATTAATGATGCGTAAACAAGTGACAACCGATGAACCAGATCATTCAATTGAAAAAACACCAAAAAATTTACAACAAAATATTCGAATTACAAAGCCCAAACATGGATCACCGAAAAAAGGAACAGTCTCACCGTTGGCTCGTGAAATTTGGGAAGTAACCGCTAGTGCCGAAAATGATGCACAAATGTTGGCAAAAATGAAACAATTGCTGAGCAAATACAAAATGAGCTCACCATTAAAATATCCATCGAATCGTCGACCATCAAATGCATCACAATTTGATGCAGACGATGCAATGGAATTTAATTCATTAAATTTATATCAACCGCCCGAAAAAAATTCATTGCGAAAAACTCGATCGAATTCCGTTATTTCGTCACCGGACAACATGGCATTTGGGAAAAGTGACGTTTTAATAGCAGATCGACCAGTGCGTGGTACAACACGTATTCCAGCACCGATTCGACAAAATACCGAGCTTTATTGAATATTAGAATTGTGCCAGAAATGATGATACATCGTTTCGATTTTAGTTTTTAGAAGATGATTTTTTTATTTAATTTTTTTTTTAATTTTAAATTTATTTTAATCGGTTCGTAGCTTCTTTGGGCATGCTTTGAATAGAAAAGGAGAAGAAAAAACACCAAATTTGACTATCTATGTCATATGCAGATCGTTAATCATTATTGTTTTTTTTTTCAATTGTGCCACATCAACATTTTAATTACAATGCAAATACAACGTTCACATGACGAAATGTGTAACCAAAAATAAAAAAATGTATAACCCCAGCACATATAAAGCTCTGGCAGCAGGCCGACTATCAATTTCAAAAATAGGACTATGACTTGAATGGAGAATTGAAACGGACAAAAAACCAGGTTGCCATCCATTCGAATGATTTGTGCCGTCAATAAATCATTTTGTGCCGTCACATATAAAATCGAATAAAATACAATAATAATTCTTGCCATCAAATCAATATGTAACAATAGCTGAAATAGATTCAAATTTTAATGTCACAATGCAATATTAATCATAATGACGATATAATTTTAATACTAATTAGTATGATTTTATAAAATCATTAGATTTTTTGGAAGAAGAAAAGAAAAACTAGAGAAAAACATTGAATTTGTTATTTCATCACAAATTATGATTGCTTTAATGAATAAGCTGTGGTTATGGTTGATGATTTGAAAATGGTTAAACAGATAATAAATTGGACAGTTGATTAATGACTAGTTAGCACCGGATCGAATGGAATTTTTAAAGTTTTTATTGCAATATTTTTAACTTTTATTTTTCAAAAAAAAAAAAAATCGATATTTAATTTCATTGCAATAATTAAACAATCAAACCAGAAATTTATTATTTGAAAAACAAAATTTGAAATTTATAGGTTTTTTTTCGTGCATGAAAATATTGAGATAATTTTTTTTTTTTTATAGCAAAAATGACAATTATAAAAATATGCTAATTATTATTATGTATGTGTAAGACAAGAGAAATGAAAAAGAAAGCAATGGAAACAATTTAATTTTTTTATAAAAATTTTATTATTGAAAAGTGGACAGTGGAATGGAAAAAGACAAAAAGTTACTAACACATTTAAGATTAGTCATGAAAAACGAAACGTGGTTGCGAATGAAAAATATGATCAAAAAGGGTGCTTGATATACTACATACCATATACATGGATCCAAAATACATATTAATTTAATAATATCATCAAATACTAAAATACTAAATAGCTCAAATGCCATGCATTCAATTTTAAGTTTTTAATTTCTTTTATTATTTTATAGTTTATAGTAATTTAACATAACTGTATATCGTCTATCGTACTACATATTACACATTTCACATGAACTATATATGTATACATATTTTAGAATTAAAATGTTAAGTAGTTTCTATTATTATGATGAAAAACCTATATAAACACTTCAATGAATAATAAATATCCGAAAAAAAAAGCCAAAAATCCATTTGAATCCTTTACTCAATCTTATTCTCAATTTCGAATGCCATGTTCCATGCTTTTTGCCACCAGCCTTCGAGTAAACCAATTCGATCAATCCAAAATCACAAACGAATATTTATTCTCACTTGTCGTTGGACTCAATGCTTGAGTGGAGCAAGTAAATGATTATTTTTTTTTTCTTGGGATTTTCTCTTCTTTTGCTTTTGGATCCAGTAATAGAATCTACTCAAATTTTGTTGACTTATTTTCGCGTTATTATTCATTTTCTTTATTTTCAGTTTGAGTGGAATAATTGATACTTAACCAGATTCGGCTCAAATTGTGTAAATTCTTTCTTTTTTTTTTCTTTTGCATAGTAAATGTACATTTTTGATATCATTCAAATGTATCACTAGATAATTCTTATCGAAATGTCTTCAATTTGTAATCGGTAGGTGAATAAACACCAAAATTGATGCTTATCAATACAAATACAAATATTCCCGCTTTGTATCTTGGAATGGACTACCAATCAGCGAGCACCAAGTCATTCGTTGTGCGAACCGTGTGCGATAAAATTATGATAAATTTCGAGAAATATTTCTGCATGTAAATAAGATTGTTTAATATATTATTCTGTGTTTTTTTGGATTTTTTGTTTTTCTCATTCGATTTGTAATCCAATTTTGTGTCTTTGTCTGACGCAACGCATCATGAATGGAACAAAATCGTGACGTGTAACAGTTATTTTCTTTTTCGTAGAATTTACATTTGGAGCTCGATAAGCTTTTGAATTTAATTAGTATAAAAGACAAACCAATCCTCATTGGAGAACATTAGCTAAAAAGTCATTACAATGAAAATCATTACGATCATTTCCATTTTGTGCGCAGTATTCTTGGTAAGTTTTGAGCATTAAGACTGTTTCGGAGATCAAAGACAATTCGTTGGTTCATTCTAATTAAAACGAATTTTAATTTATTTGATTTTTTTTTTTTTGGATCGGCGAATTAGACTTCTCAAGTGAGAGCCAGTCAAAATTGCAAAAACGATTTGAATGTCGATAACCAAACATCTAATAACAAAGAAGAAAACGTAGATATACAAAAATCCGATAGCGAAAATGTTGCTACGAAACAAATATCTGATGAAAAAGTTGCCGATATAGAAAAAACTGAAAACGAAATGGTCGTAAGTAAACCGAAATGTGAGTGTGAAGATGTGTCAGAGGGGCAGAAAACAGAAACCGAAAAGAATGCAGAGAAACCAAAATCTGATGATAAAAAAGTTGCGGAGATAGAAGGGGCTGAAAATGAAATGGTCATAAGTAAACAAAAGTCTGACACGAAAAATGTAGCAGAGAAGCAAAAAACTGAAACCGTAAAAGACGCAGACACACAAACGTCTGGAAGCGACCGCGTTACCAAAGAAGAAAAGTCCGAAATTAAAAAAGCCACGGAAAAACAACAATCCAAACGTGAAAAGGTAATCGAAAAACAGAAAGACGCCAAGACTGTGAAAAATGCGAAGAAACTTAAATCCACAAGCGATAAGACTGCAGAGAAACAAAAATCCGAAAAAGTAAAGGTCGACAAGAAACAAAAATCTAAAAATGGAAAAGAGGCAAAGAAACAAAAATCACAAAGTGAAAAGTATGCCAAAAAACAAAAAACTGAACTTTGAAATTATTCAATGTTTAAAGTGAAATTTTAGTAAATAAATATTGTAAGTCCAATGCAAACGAAAAACAGCTTTTGATAATTACTTATTAATTATTTGTTGTTTAAAATTGTAAATGGATTGAAATATCGAAATAAAAACAAATAAATCAAAAATAGAAACACGTTGCTATTTGTAATAATAATTATTTTGAGGAAGACGCATATTCCAGTTTCGATAGCATAATGATGAAGAGTGATGAAGAGCAGGAGAAACGAATTTTGTTTTTTTTTCATATAAATTGCCCAAATCTCACTCACTTAAGATCCATTCAAATGGATGATGTTTTTCAATTTGCATTGTGTATTATTATTTATGGATCCTATTTATAGCTGGCTCAGATGGAATTTATAGACAAAATAAACAATCGAAGCGTTTTCCCGACGAATGAATGAGAGTAAATGATGTCAATCGACGATAGCTTCAAATAAAGCTTTGAAAGCTGCAGCAAACAGAGATTTCATGTGAAGTTTGTGAATGAGATAAATTTCTATGAAAAAAAGTTTTTACAATGATACGATCGAGCACATTGTCGTAGTATCATTAGGGCGAATATGCTGAAGATATTTATCACACCCATAATAATAAGAATCAGGAAATAATCTACAAATTTTCGATTCGGATTGAAAAACGATTTTTTTTTTGTTTATGTGACATGTGACCGGCTTCCAATGTTCCAAATACTCCACAAAAATATAATATTATCAAATATATTGAAATTTTTGAGATTATTTGAAAAAAAGAAAAAACAACGATCGATAAAATCAATTGAGTTCGAGCGAAAAGGCCTTCTTCACAATTCGAATAAAGTTTCAATAAATTTCATTTATATGAAATATATTTGCATTTTTTCTTGCTGTCCATTTTGAAATCAAAAACTAAACTCAATTCCCAACGAGAAAAAACATTTAAAATAATATTACCAAATATGGTGGCATAAAAAAGATGATGTGGTGGCATAAAAAAGTTCACTGCTGTGGAAATCGATAAATTACAAAAGAGAGTCAGATTATTCTGCGTTTGGAAAAAAATCTGGTCTCATCTTTATGATATTGAGATAGGTTGACAAAGAGCTAATTGCGATTTGTGATGAAATTGAATATTTGATATAAATAAATGACATTCACAATCGATGATCAATGATAAATGTAAAAGTGAATAAAATCTGTGCCTGTTGAATCATTTTAACATCAACTTATAGGTGTTTCTTTTTGAATTTTACAAAATCGACTATTTGATCAATTGTTGAGAAAAGGACAACAATTCTTTTCATTTTATTTTTCAATACTTGATGCTGAGTGCTAAGATAAGGGTTGCCATCCAAAGCGAGTATGGCACATCAAACGAAAAAAAAAAATCTTTAATTTTAGATTGTTGACAATTTGGTAATTTTTTGTTGCAATGATGATTAAATACAAATCCAATACAAGTACATTTTATGGTGAACGAAATTATATAAAAAGAGGGGTCTTAATCGAAGAAAGGTATCAAACCATCATGAAAGTTATCCGAATCACTTTCATTGCAATCGCAGCGTTTCTGGTGAGTTATTTTATTTGCATTTCAAATTTGGATAATATAATTTCATCGTTTTAAACTGTGCATCAGGTCATTGAAGCCAATGGCCACCACCATAAGCCGCCATATCCGGCTACTGGAAACGCTAGATCGACTGCTGCATCGCAAGCTTCCAGTGAATCCATGTCAGCAAGTCAAGCTGGGGCAGGTGCTGCATCGCAGGCAGAAAGTCAATCTTCGGCGGCCAGTCAAGCTAGTTCATGTGCTGCATCGCAGGCAGAAAGTGAATCCTCGGCGGCCAGTCAAGCCAGTTCATGTGCTGCATCGCAGGCAGAAAGTCAATCCTCGTCAGCTAGTCAAGCCAGTGCAATAAAACCTTGTCCTAAGCCACATTGCCCGAAGGGAAAGGAAGACAAGTGTTGCCACGACGATCACAAATGTTGCGAAAAAGAAGACAAATGTCCCAAAAAGAAAGACAAATGTTGCAAAAAAGAACACGAATGTTGCAAAAAGGAGAAACCATGCCACCACGATAAAGACAAGGAATGCTGTGACATTCACAAGGAATCCGGTAAACATACCAAAAAAGAGTCGTGCTGTTCTACAAAATCAGTTGAAACTGCCCAGAGCGAAAAAGAAGAATGCTGTGAATTTGAAAAACTGGACAAAAAATGTTGTCACGATAAGAAAAAAGAACACGACAAGGATTGCGGCAAATGCGATAAAAAACATTGCCACGATAAAGACAAGGAATGCTGTGACATTCACAAAGAATCCGGTAAACATACCAAAAAAGAGTCGTGCTGTTCTACAAAATC
The DNA here is from genome assembly GCA_000149185.1 of Mayetiola destructor. Taxonomy (NCBI): domain Eukaryota; kingdom Metazoa; phylum Arthropoda; class Insecta; order Diptera; family Cecidomyiidae; genus Mayetiola; species Mayetiola destructor. The sequence goes on along the minus strand of GL501485.1, from coordinate 1,515,212 downwards.
ACTTGAAACTGCTCAGAGCCAAAAAGAAGAATGCTGTGAATTTGAAAAACTGGACAAAAAATGTTGTCACGATAAGAAAAACTAGCATAGAAAAGATGACGAATGGATACAATTTCAGGATTCTGAATATCAGAAAATAAGAAATATGCTATCCAATATTAATAATAATCATTAATTCTTTTTTCTTTCAGTTTTGTCAATTTGATTAATTTTTGCTCGTTTTTAAGAAATGAAAGAATAAGAATTCTTTTGTTTTAGTTTATTTCCAAATGTTTTTCATTAGCAGTCGTATCAGTTTTCATAACACTACCGGCAAAATTTCATTTAAACTGCGGATTTCGATTACGATATTTTTACGGCACTGGGCTGGAAATCAATTTCAACATACGAATATAGTGATCGATGCATTCAATTCAGATGAAATAACTTGATTGATTCGGATTCCCGATTTCCAACCAATTTTGAAGGAAAATCAGATTTATATTCAATCTGTCACGATGCTCGATCGCACTTTAATTTTTGTAATAACAAAGTAACAATATGTTAATGAATACATTTTTATAAAAATGAATAACAATGATCAAACAATAATGATAGAATTTAATTGAATTTTTTTTAAATAAGAATGTTGCGTATGACAATCAATTAATGAATACATCTATGCACATGATAAAAATAAATTTAGATTAATAGAAAACAATCGACTATCAATTCCTTCAAATAATCCGTACTCATTCTTTCTCTTTGTTTTCAACTCGAATCTTCAATTCACATTATTTTCTCTTTTCTTTTTCATCACTGATTGTCATTCAATCTTTTTTCAAACTTGATGAATCGCCATCGTAACTCTCTTGAAAAGTTTTCATAACCGTTTCCACTTTCTGTTTTCTTTCCCCACCACTCAAAATAATCCTGAATTCATAGTTTCAGAGTGACAGGTTGACAAAGCCGTCGAATTTGCGATAAATGATAAGGAAAAATAAGAGCAATAACTGAAATGACACCGTGAACAATTATTTTTTCCTGGAAAAATTACATTAAATGCAAAAATTGAAAGAACCATAGCCAATAAAAGCCAAACGTCATCGAGCAATGCTCATGAGCATCCCAAACCATTTTAAATTAATGGTTTTTGAATTTTTGAGTCGATAAGTCAAAATCATGCTTACAATGGGGTTCACAAATCAAAATTGAAATAAGACGGCCGCTCCACAACAAGTTCAAATGATCAATAAAGAATAAAGCTGTTGTTGGTTGCAAAGCTTTTTTATCAATTTGTGAGAAGGTCTCTGGAATGTCGTACAATGTACAAATTCATTTTGAGCTTATTTTCATTTTAATATTAATTTTTGTGAGCCGATGCGCGATTTTGCAATACAATTTAATTCATATACAGCATGAATGCGCTTTCGCACAATATGCATTACCGATTCAATTGCAAAACAGAGGAAAATTTCGCAATATCAATTTTTCGCAATTTTTCAACTGAATGCTCATCCTGCGAACGATGTGAAAATTCGAACGTATAAAATAAATAAGCAAATAAAAAAAAATACCCACGTAGCAATAAGCAATTACTTTATTACTTGTTGATCTTGGCGATGGCGTGAATCGAACGAATGATGTTTTGACAGGTGTTGAATAACATGCGCAGTAATTCTGCAAATAGATTTTCAAATATTGCGACATAGACGTTTTTCTTCAAGCCGTTGATTCGATAATTGTGGTCTTAAAATCAATTCGATTTGCATACTTGAATGACTGAAGCCTATGGTTTGAATTGTCGACTCGCCCGAAACGTGAATCAACGTGTTGCAATATAATAAAAATCATTAATTTAAACACAGAAGCTTTTTCTCAACATCCAATCAAATGTGAGTATTTCAGAGGAGATGCAAATTGTGATATCATTGTTTGGATGCAAATAAATATATGACGAAACTGATTATTATGAAAGCGGCATGTAAAATGTGATTTGCGTCGGGTATAAATACTGGAATGGTTCAAGCGAATGAGTATCATTCCAACATGATGTGTTTAAAGATTGTTGCATTTTTTGTCTGCTGTTACTTTGTAAGGATTTACAGTTTGATTCATTGAATAAAGTTTAAAATTTTCAAGTAATCCAATGTATTATTTAATCAGGTTCTATTAGATGCTGCACCAGCTGCACCTCCACCACCGGTAACTTATAAGCTAACTTATTAAATTTAGGATTTGACACCGAATATTATTTAGCAAAAAAAAACAAAACTGAAATCTTCGTTGATATCATTAAATGATTTTTTTTTGTTCTTCATTTATTTTATTCATTGACTAAATTCAGCCACCACCACCAAAAGGGCCACCATCTAAATCAGCTGCGCCAGGTAAAGTGTATATTATAAATGCCAAATGATATTTTACAAAAAAAACTGTTTTTTTTCTGTATTAACAGCTCCTGCCGCTGATCTAACAAAAAGACCATATCCAACAACTCCATATCCACCAGCACCAAATTGCCCTAGCAAAACAACTACCGAATCGAAAGATGTTTACACCAATTGGGGTAATTCATGTTCATCACAAGAAAATAAAAGCTCAGGCTATTCAGCGAACGCAGTTGATTCGTACGAAAAGCAAACATCAAAAGGCGATTGCGGTAACAAAAACGAAGACATCAAACAGGCAAGCTCCGTCCAAGAAACTGCATATTGCGATGAAAATAAATCCAAAGACAACAATCAATATTCGGGTAAAACTGTTGTTGATCGGAAATCTGTCGATTGTAAAGATCCCGGCGGAACATCAGCTAGCAAAACAAAAGAATGTGTAAAAAATGAGTATGAAAATTCGGGATCCAGTGAAACATCGGGAAAGAGTAAGTATGTAGATAAATCTGCAAACGCATATAAAAATCAACAAACAAAGGAAAATTGTAATGGTGATAAGGAGACTTCAACTCAATCGGGCTATGGCCAAGCGAAAAATGTAGCAAAATCAGCTTATGATTATGATAGTGTTTATGGTTCCAAGGGTAAAAGTGATAGCTGTACAACAACAACACAAAAATCATCACCATGCGATGGAACCGTAACCAAAGTATCAAGTGATTCAAAGGGTCACGATGAAGGTTACTATGCAGGTACAAATAAAAATTGTAACAAAAACTATAACGAAGCCACCTCTCAAGATAACACAAGCCAAACAGTTGAAAAAGGCGGCAAAGAGAAATCAAAGACTGAAACTCAAGTGAATCGAGCGTCCGTTGGTGAAAATTCAAATGAAAGTGTTGGTAAATATGGTTCAGAATATGGCAGTGCATATAAAAGTCGATTGGATCAAAAGACTGTAGAACCACCTTGTAAAACTCCAACTCCGTGTCCAGTTCCTTGTCCAACTCCTTGTGGAGTCTGTTGATTCCGAACGCGAGAACGACATTCAATTATTATTTAAATGGTTGACATGTGTTCATTGCTTTCGTTGATGGTAAATTCAAAAATTAAAAGAATAAAAGTCCAGTAAAATTGAATAAATATATTTGTTATTTTTGTACCATTTTTTCGTCGATATGCTATCGATATATAGCCATTAAAATAATAAATTAAATTTTCCATATTGTTTTGTATCGGCTGTTTATTTCGAAAAATGTGATTTTGCGAATTTTGCAGTTGAACAAACAACTATCCCGAAATGTGCATGAAATAAATGAAATTAAATATTTGACTGTTTGATTTGAAACCAAAACAAGCGTATATTTTGTTTCCTATATTGAAGGCTGTAGCAATGGCGAAACGTATCCAAGACGCAATTCCATCATTTTGCCATAACTTGGATTCGATTTTTGACATTTATATCAATAGAAATTAAAAATACTCAAACCGATTAAATGAAGAAGAGAATCACACTTGATTGATACACGGAACAGATGAAATTCGATCACAAACACACCAATACAAATACGAATCAAATATACATACACTTTCCACAAATAGAAATGCTTATCGGAAGTATGAACACTTTATATGCGTGTTCGAATTAAAGGCACGAATGAAATGTCAAACATTCAAACTCTGTTAAGCACACAGTACTGTCGCATCGATTACACTTTGTATTGTTAAGTTTATTCATTGGATTACAGTATATCAAGAAGCTAACGTGCGCTTTAGTTTCTTTCCATAATTTTTTTTCTTCTTTTCTCGCAATCAATGTAAATGAAAATTCAAAATGAGCGTCATTGAAACATTGGATAAAAAGAAAACAAAACGATATTCCGATTTGATTCGAGTTCCACGATTAATCAAAGAGAATAACGAAATCAAATATGTTGTGTGGGAAGAATTGGGATCGGTAATTAACAAAAAAATAAAATTAAAATAATAATTGTGTGTGCAATTTTGTTGTTGTTGTTGTTGTTTATTATTTAGGGATCGTATGGCAAGTGTCACAAAGTGGCCAATTTCGATTTGACCAAAACGTTTGCGTGTAAAATGATGCATAAATCACTTTTAACCGATCCAGATTATCAGCATCACATTATAAACGAGCTAAAAATCCATGAAAGTCTTAAACATCCGAACATTGTTGAATTCATTGAATATCTCAATGTTCGTGGTGATTTATTTATCATATTATCATTATGTGAAAATCGTTCATTACGTGATTATGTAAAAGTACGTGGACACACAACAATCGATGAATGCCGATATTTTGTGCGCCAAATTTTAATGGGCGTTTGTTATATGCACGATGCAGGTGTCATTCATCGTGATTTAAAATTAACAAATGTTTTGTTAACGGACGATAATCGACGGATAAAAATATGTGATTTTGGTTTGGCCATACGGTCAACGGATCCACGTCTGGACGAAAAACATATATGTGGCACAACCAATTATATTGCGCCGGAAGTTTTTAATCGTGAAGGATTTTCATTTGCGTCCGACATTTGGGCTGTCGGTGTCATGACATATGTGCTGCTATTTGGCAAATTACCATTTTTGGCCGAACATTCAACGGATACGATACGGCGAATTGGAAAAATTAAATACAAGTTTGTGCTAAAGCATTTTTAGTAGCTTTTTCCATAGTTAAAGGGAAATTTTATACATTTGGAGTGCTGCCATTTTCAGGTTGCCACGGAACTGTGACCAAGATGTTGAACAATTTATATCGGCAATTTTTGAACGGAATCAAGAGAAACGTCCGAATGCCCGTAAATGTTTGAGTACACAGTTTTTGTCCAATTTATCGACTGAAATCCCATTTTCGCCGGCTCATTCCATTGATGACGCATGGAAATCACCAACATCACATCAAACGATGACATGTATTTGAAAACTTTCAAGAAAATTATCCCGCAATACACGCACATTGAGACATTTTTTTTTGATTTTTTTTTTTCGAATATTTTCAGCTTTGAACAATAAAATTTCTGGCCGATCTGTTTATCCAATCATCGAAAGTAAAGCCGAGTACATTCCGGAAAAAATGTCAATGTTTAGTTTAGAATTTTTAGCATCACTACAAATGCTATCGAATCGATTCGATGCCATTTGCCAATACAATGTATGTCAATGAATCAACCGATGTGAATTCCCAATTAAAATTATGTTTCTTGTTTCAGGTCAATCACAATGACATCGATGATAATTTAAAGGATCGTCCTCACTTGTGTCCACCATTTTGTGTTTCAAAATGGTCTTACGATAAGCAAATGGATGAAGGCCTTATTTATCAAATGTCTGACAATACGTACGGTATGCTGTGCGCCGATGGGCTAAAACTTATGCTCACACCAGACGAGTTAGTTTTCAGAAAATCGATTTATCGCTGTATTATAAAAAATAATAATAATGATCGATTTATTTGTTGTATTTAGTGATTATTGGGCCGAACGTTTTGGTTATGACGAAATGAGAAAAATTGTGCCAGGTAGTGCGGAATTCAAGAGCCTAGAAAAAGCAATCGATCAATTTGATAATTGTCAATTGCGTTTATTGGAAATGGCATCGCTTATACTGCCAGCCAGCGATGAATTCAATTATTATCGACGATTAAAAACTCCATGCATTTATGCATGGTTCCAAACAACAGAAGCAATCATTATGCTTTTGTCCAATCAAACGATTCAAATCAATTTTGCCCGATCGCATGAAAAACTATTGGTCAGCAATTCTAATGAATCCGTAACATTCATTGAACCGGCTGCTGGTAATGGTTTTCGATTCATATCAACGGATTTTCGCACAATTGCCTGCCAAAAAATGTGCCAACGTAAATTCAAAATGATTTTGTTTTTCACAAGCGCAATGAAATATCTCGTCGATAGATTTAATATCGATCAAGACAGCTTTTAAATTTATCGATGTATTTCATTTTCATTTGTAATTGTAAGAACTGATAAGCTGACTCAAGCTTTAAACACAAGACATTTCCAAAAAAAAAAATTTCTGGAAATTTGAAAAATTGTAAACACACACAGACAAAATCAGAATAGGTTCTTTAAACCTAATCACAATCGGACGAATAAAGAAGATGAATGAAAAATTATCAATGTTTTGATGTTTTAATTAAGATCCAGCCCTCTTCAGAACCATGTAATAGGAGAAAGATGTTCGAATTATCTAAAAATGTAAATTAAAAATTGAAATATATTCGCAAAAAGTCTTAGATCATAGATTCATTTTTGAACGCACCGCTTGAAAAGTTTCCATGGAACAATAAACAATACCATTGGCATCAAGTAAAAATGGTTTTTGTGATCTGTGTATCCAAAAACGAACCCGTTGTTGATTTTCCAAATGAAGACGATACCAGGGCAAATCATTGTAGATTATTTGAGCTATTTGAAGACCGCACAATGTCACATCGCTTGCATAATAGCATAAAACATATGAGAATGAACAATGAACTACTATGCCATTGATGGTCAATCCAACGTCCGAATTAAATTTTCCAAGTAGCTGCCGAAGAAACGAAAAGCATATGCAAATGGGAATTGATGGTTTTTTGTATTTTGACTTCCACTTACAGTATCCAATTGGAGCAAAAAAAATGAAGAATTAATAATAAAGGTGAGTAATTCGAGGAATAGTGGCATACTCATGATATATTTTACGTTTTGCATCATGCTATATAGAGATAAAAATCACAATTAAATTTTTTTTTTTTTTATATTCAAATTTAAAATTAAAACCTTGAAAAAATTACGTGAGCATTTCGAGATGCAGTTCGATGGCTTCAATCATAATTTCTTTTTCTTCGGTTGCGGATCGGGTGTGTATAGCAGTCAGGTTAATCAATTTTGCCATAATGAATCCAAACTCTTCGAGTAACGCTTCAATGTATCGACAAAATGCAATATATAATGATAAAATCGTTGAAAATATAATCATATACACAGCTATCGACAAAAATTGGATAGAAAGAGCGACATAGTGGCCAATCAAAGTTTTGGTATCAAAAGGGAATCTGAAAAGTCAATGAAAGTGAATGGAAAATATTGGAAAATTGCCACATACGCAATTTCGATTTGTAACTCAACTTACATGCCTGGAAATGGAAGGTACCATGTGTCGGGCGGAGACCATCCGAATAAGGCATTCAAAAGTGGCTTCAAAAATGGGTCCGCAAAAATTGATGCCAAAAGAAAACATGAATACATCCAACATCGTTTAAATGCTTTTGCGATGATTGCCTCTCTTTTTTCATAAATAGAAGCAGTTGTTCCGCCCCTTCGATGACCTGCAACAAAAAAAAAAATGAGAAGAAAATAATAGCTTATTTCCCCGTTGAAATTCGAAAACAGAAATTAACGTACGTTGGCGAACAATCGATTTCAAATGATCAATTGATTGATTCAAAAAACTTTCATTTGCAATCAAACTCAGATAAATGCATTGCATTGATAAGGTTCCAACCAACGAATAACCAACACTCAAAAGTTTAAAAATATTGTCAACTTTAAAAATACAAAATGCAAACAATGTGGCACAGCTTATATACATTGGAATCAAAATTAGGATTCGCAGTAAATAATTTTGGATTTTTAAACCAAAAATGGAGACCGTAGAAGTTGCTTTACACAAGAATAGTGTATGAAGTAGCGTTAATACATCTTTAAGAGCTTCCATTTTGGTGAACCTTTATACTGTTGATTGACAGCTGGGAGTCCGTCCTTTTTATAGACCACATTCAACAACAACAACAACGATTTTCTTTTCTTTGGTCGCTCGCGATAATAAAATAATAGAAAATTGGATATCATTACATTGAAAATTGTACAGTGGTCAGTGGGCATTCATTTGATGTCATTATCATAATGATATTTCATCATCATTAATCATCGAAGTTGATTTGATTAACCAAAAATTTTAGGAGGCATTTGAATCACGCTAACCAAATATATAAAATAATAATAAAATTCAATCATCGGTTTTCTTATGGAATATTTTTTATTCAGCGTTGCGACATTTGCCGGCGACAATTGTCCAGGCAAATGAAATCGTTCGTTGATTTCTTTTTCGAATTGTCCCGATGTATTAGTTTGGATTAAAATGGTGCGCTTTCAAGGACCTTCTTGAATAAATAATCGTCGTGAGAATGAAAATCCCATTGACCAAATGCAACCAACATTTTGTTTTGCTTTATTATCGAATGAAATTGTATTGAATATGTATCTACAATGCGTACACGTCCAAAACAAAGCAAACATTTTTATTTATTGATGAAATCCAAAACCGAAAAATGGAACGTGTATCGATTTCGCGACACATGCTCTGGGAAAATGTTTAAATGCTAACAAGTGTTCAATCATGTTATCTATCCAAAATATTTTCATAGTCTGTCACAACCATTTATAATGCAAATTTTTATGCAAACAAAACTTTTCTCATAGCCCAAAATTCACATATGCCGTAAATCATGAACCAATAAATATCCC
>GL501485.1:1483509-1496956 GCA_000149185.1 Mayetiola destructor | reverse complement strand
AGACCAGTTCCATCCTACGATACGATCTTCGCGAAATTGACAGCAGCAATGTGAAAGTAGGAAAAATACTACCAAAAAATTAAGCCACACTGCATCCGATCCAAAATTTCCCAAATAACGTTTTCTTTGCAAAAAATTTTCAATAAAAAGAATTGCTAATGTTGATGATTTTCAACTTTGACATCAAAAAACGATCTTACAATCTCTTTTGAATGTGACTCATTTATTTCGCTTCGATAATAATTATTATTTTCTTTTTTGGTGATTCATGTGTCATTCACAGCAGCCCCTCCTGCTATATCTACTTTGAAATCGACGCATTGGCGATCTTTTTCCGCAATTTTATTCTAATTTATATTAAAAATGTCTCTTTCGGAACACACGTGCCGCTTCAGCTTGAATAAATAATCATCACAAATGCTTTGCTACTTTTTTTCCGTGTTCAAAATTCACAAGATTCACCTTTCAATATGTTAATTTTAATTTTCATACTGCGTATATGAATTACTCATATCGAAAAAAGAAGAAACTGCATTTCTCAATATTCCAAATATTCAAATTAATTCTATTCAAATTCGGAATATTACGCAGCGCCAAATATTCCAGTGCGTGGTCATACAAACATATAAATTAAAACTGAAACATCATCGAAATGTTCAGTTTGTATTCGGGAAACGATCGATATATCCAAATTGTGACTGCATTTACGAATTGGAAGGTTGAGAACGATGAAATTCTTTATTTTTTTCCTGTTAGTGGGCAGTTTTGCATGCTGTTATGTAAGTCATTGGTCTTTGATTGTCCCAAAAGTAAAATTAAACAGAATATTTTGATAAAAATATTAAATTATAGGGTGATGCTGGACTTCAGGATATTAAATATCCAGTAGTTGACGACATTGAATGTGAGTTGAAGGAATACATAAGAGAAGGCTTAATTGACTACACTGGCACCCAAAAAGATAAGTTCAGGTTACAATTAGATGGAAAACTCGGTCGAACTGAACATGCACTCGTATGGAAAGGTATGGAATTTTTATTGTCTTATACGAAGACTTGATCATTGATTTCCCGTTTTTTTTTATGCAGGTTTTTATAGTGATGGTGATAAATGTGTTAATCAGGCCGTTGCAATCAAAATCATTCACGATTCGGATTCAATGGGTAAAGAATTAAGGATTTTTGAAAAATTACAAGCCATACACAATCCGAAAATTGAAAATTGTGGAATACCACAAATTTATTACTCTGGATGGTTTCTTAAATATGATGCCATTGCAATGACTCTGTTCGAAGGATCTCTTAATGATCGCCATCAAATAGAACGAAAAGCAGGACGAAAATTCACCGACACCACCATTTTATCGATATTTTTGCAAGCGGTAACGATACGAATATATGAGACACAAATTAAATTATAAATCTTTTTTGTTTTCATGAAAAAATAATTTCATTCTCTCTTTTTTTCTTGCATTATCAGGTAAAAGGTTTGCAGTATCTCAACCTTCACAGTATAGTTCATAACGATATTAAGCCCGAGAATCTTTTTCTTCGAGCCAACAAAGTCTTTGTAGGCGGTATGTCAATTTTCAGAATAATCAGAGAAGGCGTCTCCATTTGCAGAAATAATTTTTTTTTTTAAATTATTTATTGGAATTTAGATTTCGATCAGGCTACTGAAGGCATAGTTCAAAGCAACGGATATACAAAGAAATTTGCCTCTAGAAATTTATTTCTTGGCAAACCGCGAAGTGGAATGGATGACCTTGAATCTTTGTGCTACTCTATGTTTTTCATTGCAGATGTACCGGTTTGTACTAGAAGACTGAAATGAATTTGCAATTTTTCCCCAAAACCATTCTGTTTCCAATTAATTTAGATTCGAAAAGAGGATGAAAGCTTTACAGAAGGATACCTTTTAAGCCAGTGCAATGATTCTCAAGCAATTGCTAGAATGGAGGTACGTACAAAAAAAAACTATTGAATTCGAACTAACACACAGCTTGAATATCTTTATGAGCACAATTATTTATATTATTTCATCTGCAGGAAAAATGCTCTCATTTCACGAATCCAAAAGTTCACGATGTTTTCAAATACATTTCTGTTGACCAAGTTTTATCCGGACAACTAACACCCGACTATGATCAAATCATCAGCAAGCTAAATTCAGCTATAAATGCAATTAAAAAGGGACCAGTCCGTTTTGAATGGTTAAAAGGTTAAAAATGGAACATTTGAAGACCAAAAATGTAATCAAAAATGGAAATAAATGGTGAATCCACCACAACACATTGCATGTACTTTAAAATTTAATAAATTTTTTCATCATCAAATCGACAAAGTTTTTTTCTTTTGGAATGGACTGGCTTACACCTATTTTTACAGGTCTTTGTTTTCATTATTATCATCGAAATATGAATTTCACATTCAAAACTATTCAAATGCTATATAAACATTCAAAAGCCTGACAATTGTCTGCCCCGCCAAAATGTTGTATCTCTTCTTTTCGGTTGCACAGACAAAAATAAATTTTGACAGCTACAGTATACCGAACATCGATAGAGTTTGACATTTGTTGTGCCAATGCGAACGAAGTGAAAATCATTTTGAAAGCATAACCATCGGTAACGCTATCTCATCGAAAGGAAAAGTATTTTATTTTACAAAATGTGACCTCAAAACTAAATTTAAATCTAATAAATCCATTAAATCCATCAAATCCAAGTTCACAAAAAGAATATTAATCTCACACACACAAAAATGTCGACCACAAAAATTCTATCCAACAAAATAAATCAATGCGTGATAGACATTAAAAGTGACAAAGTAACAACACGAAATGGTGCATTAGAAGACATTGGTACACTGTTGGACAATCAACCGGACGATGTGACCGGTGTACTTGAGTCTAACGAAGACGGTTGCATTTCGTGGAAAATGTTTTTCATCGAATTACATTATGCTGTACAAGAACAATGCAGCCGATTAGATTCGGCCCGATCGGCAACCAATTTGAATACATTAAAAAATAAAAATGATGCATACAAAGGTGCCCTAATAAAATGCATCAATTTGGCCAATCATCACAAATTAAATGTCCCATTGCGAAATATATGTGAGACGGCATTTGAATGTTTTGCTAATGCAACAATGCGCAAACATTTCGATGGATGCTATTTGAAAATCATCAATACACACATTTTGAATACGAAATTCACGTTGGATAGCTTAGAATTGACCCATTGGAGCCGTAAGATATAGTTTTATTTTTTATTTTTCAAATTTTCCCATTTTTAGGTTATGCACACTGCACACACACTGCACATGAAAATGCATAAGCACCGCATATTAACATTCATATTTTTTTCAGAATTATTATCGTTCATTTTTGAATTGTATGGTGATAAAGAGACGACAATATCGAAATTGGAATTGTTGCAATGTATTCCACCGTTGCTGAGACATGCTCATCGATACACATATCTGAATGGTGATTTGTTAAATTATTTGCCAATTTTAGTCGATATGATCAAAGACGAAAGCCATCAATACAAAGCACAAAAACAAATATTGTTCACCATTTATGAGGTTATCCGTTGTGTAAGTAATATCATAGAGAGAGAGAGAACACAAACTTTTTTTTAAAGAAAAACAAAAAATACTTTCATTAAAAAACAAATGAAAATAAATTAATCGTTTAACCTAAATCTTTTCAGATGGCATCGAGTCAACGAAAACTAATGGTTGAATTTACCGAACAGATTTTGGATCGTATTTACAAAATGTATCAATTTTCATTGGACGATGATGCAAAAGAAGTAATCTTTAAAATATTCCAACTATCGATTGTTATTCATTCGCCAGCACAAACGGACCAAACAACCGTCAATTACATGCGAAGCAATGATTTTTTTGCCGATAACATTGCACACGATATCAATCAATGGCATAAACAGCTACAGAATATGTTCGGTGTGGTTGAACGAGAAATAAATACGGCACGAAAACAATCAAAACGTTTCGCACCGAAATTGAATATTTGTGATGCATTGGTGCAAATGGCAGCAAAATTATGCTCAGTGGTTTGTATTAAAATATTCATATCACATCAAATGTCATGGTAAAAACATCGATTTTCCGTCACTGTATTTGGTATATTTTTTCAGATATACTGGAATGAAAATGTATGGGCCGCACAGGTAACCGATAATGATGAGCAAGTCTCGAAAAGACGACGCCAAACAACAAAATTGGAACGCATCATGGAATTAATTGAATACGAGCCACAAAAATTTTGTTGGCGATGGTTTGCTATCCTTTCGGAATTGCTGGTTAATTGTCCACATGTGATCGATATCGATGATTATCAGCCGCTTTTAAAACTGCTTGCCGATTATCAATCAACGATTCTTGATGCATTCGACATGAAATCGTTCAGTAAAATTGTCAAAACAATGTTGAATGTCCAAAAGAAACTGATTGCTGTGCCATCATCACCAATTTGTAGCACATTTTGTTCGGATAATTGGCATAAAATAATGGAGTTTGCATTCAAACAGGCCGCCACCGATAAAAATCAAAGTGAAAATCTTGAATTGATTGGTATTTTGGTGGCACATGGTATCATCGTATCATATGATTTTATCAAAACCATCATCACTGATATCACGAATATGACAAGCATTCGCAAATCAAACGATTCCATTCGACTTTTGATTATAATATTTCGAAGCATAAATATTGATTTGATAAATGGCATTCATGATATTAAAATAAGTGTTATCACATGGTTGAGCACCAGAATCGCTGCAACCGAACTGAAACGAGTTATTGCCAGTGTTATTGATTTGGATGAAAAATTGATTGCTGAGTTGTATGTTCTTTGTATATTATCGCGACAAGGTCGATCGCCAACTTTTGCCGAAAAATTTGAAAATCCAAAAAATTGCGCTATAACGCACCCAACCGATGAATATCGTACAGAGGTGAATGAAATTGAAAAAAGTTTACAGTATCGTGCCGTCACCAAATTGATAGTTTGTGACTTGAAAACGCGTTGCGATCAAAATAACCGGAAACACACCACACTGCCAAATCGAAACGAAATCAAAGCGATCATCAACGAAATATTCAATGCAAAAATGGAAGAATCTTTGCATTCGGACGATACGGCCGGTGCCGGTGATAATCAAATGGAAAATTTCATATTTATCTGCAAATCACTTCAAATGTATGTGAACGTTTTGAATTGTCTAATTGAATACGCGGCAATCGATGCTGAAGCATTAAATACATCAAATTTAAAAAAACGAATTGTTGTTCGCATTGCCCAATTGAACGATATCGTTGCCAAATTTGATAATCGATTGAATGTTCGTCAAAATCCCGAAGATGTTAATGAAATTTGTGCGCAATTGCTTAAAGTTTGGAATGATAATATACATTTGGCGGTGGCCCAAATCATTTATACACAAAAAAATGATTCGATTATTGGTTGGTTTTTGAAACAATTGGAACCATCACAATGTCCAGCATCACGTATTATCAAAACGCTGTCGCATGAAAACGAAATGGAATTCAAGTATCGAGTTCAATTGAAGTGTTTAACTTTGGTGGCACATTTTTCGGCATGGGACAACATTGACAGTGATAATCAAGTGTTTGAGGGTATCCAAGAATATGATTTTGAACTGATGCGCAATGAAGATATGTTTATAGTTTTTGAATTGGTGAAGGTGAGCTTAAGCGTGAATGAGAAAAGAATGGAGTTCACATGAATGTGAAACTAGGACACCTTTTTAATTGTGAATACTTCAATATTTCAGATAATTTTCAATCAAAAATTGACTACAGAAATTGGTGTCGATTGGGCGTTCGAGCGGTTGCAAGAAATTTGTAGTGAATTTTGTAAAAATCAACATTTGATCGATATTGTGATGGAAATCGTACCAGGTAAATACAATACAATTTGTACATTTAATATTGTATCTGAAAATAATATCGATTTTTTTCCGTCCGTTTTTTTGTTTTTGTTTTGGTCTTTTGAATTCAAGCTGCAATAAGATGTATTAAACATTATGAAAAAATGCATGATGATTTGTTTAGACTGATGGTTGGCGTTTTAACTCAATGTCGCAAGCGAAAATATGGTCAAAGCATCACCATAAAGACCATCAAATGTCTGCAATACTTTGCACAACAGTTTTATCTCGACAAACATTGTATCGAAACATTAAATGTATTGCACAAATTTTTGGCCTCCGAATATTTGCCAATTCAATTGATTACCGTTGAATGCTTGACCAATATATTTAACAAGCATTGGCTCTGTTCCGATCTGGATTCGGTGGATTGTTTAAACATTCAAAATTTTCACATGGAACTATTTGAAAAATTGAATCTCAATCAAATGCCACACGGTGATGGTATTGATGGCCTTACTGTGGATCGTAAGGCCAACATTTTTGCCACTTATTTGCAATTGTATTCATCGATAATTGGCTCATGTTTTGTACTTCGGCGACAAATGTGGTTTCAACTCATCGATTTTTGTTGCAATCGAATTGGGCTCAAAGAGGAAAAAATCCAAAAACTTTTACGCAAATTGTGCATTGAGATGTTCGATGCCGAGCCATCGATTCTTTTGGAACGAGACATTCCATATCTGATAGGCCGATGGATTCAGGAAGGCTACAATTTGACATTGTTCCCGTGGCAATTAACATTGTCCAAATCAAAGGAGGATTTCGTTCCCGATCACATCGAATGCATTACATTGGTAAATATTTATAGTTAAAAAAACCCGAAATTCCCGATTTTTTCGTTTAATTATTTTATTTTCGTTTTAATGATGATTTTTTACAAATATTTTCTCTTTTTCATTCCAGAATATTATTCTTTATCAGTCAAATTTGCTGCCAGATTTAGTTCGAACAATGGCCGCCAAAACATTGCCGGAGCTATTGACCAAGGTACGATGAAAAATTCAATTTAATTAATTAATTCAATGTCCCGGCAATATTTACGAAAAAAAAAAATTCAATTTAATTTTTCAGTCCATTTTAATAAAATGCCTTGCATTTTCGATAAGCGCAAAGCACAGTGGATCGCCAGAACGAAAGAATCATGGAATCAAAGTTATTCAAACATTGATGCAAGATGTGCCGAACTTGGAGCAATACCTTCAAACGGATACACTTCAAATAATCGAAGAAATGTTGAATACAATGTGCGATCACATCAAATTTGCCGAATTATTCAATATGAATGTTGAACATGCCAATGACGAAAATGCAATGGATTACGAGAGTTTCATCAAGTCCATGGAATATATTCAAGTAACGTTTTCAACTGTTGATGAACAGTTTATCATAATTTTTACATCAAACATAATTCATGTTTTGTAATTTTTGTTTTTTGTTTGTGTGTGTGTGTGTTTTCCAGAGAAAATGCGATCGCCAACAACAATCATCGTTATTGCATTATTTTTGTGAAAATGATCCGGCAGCCGTGATTAATATTTTGTATTCGTTACAATTATCCATTCAATTGTGTCTGTGCGATGAACTTAAATTATATCAATTGTTTCGTTTGTGCGTATTGATTGAGTGGATAACTGGATTTTTAGTTGAATCCACCACTAATGCAAATGTTCTTGAGTTTTTTGTAAAAATGTTTGTATATTTCTTTGGAAATATAATTGGTGGCAGTGCAAATGTGTGTCAAAAAATGAAATTGGCCGCATGCAATTATTTTTATCGATTTAATAGAAAAATACTGCCCAAATGTGCTGAACACTTTCAGCCACATTTGAATTATGTTGTGTCCGTGTTGATGCCAATGACAAAATTAAAACCATCCAAAATTGTCAACAAAGCGATGGATCTTTTGGAATTTTTGATTGTTGAACAACGGGATGCATTGCACATGTACATTGGCTTATTGGATAGTTTTCCAATGTTGCCAGAATTCGAGAGACTACGTCAAATCCAAAATGACTCCAAATATGATGGAAAAACATTCACTTTATTGGATGAAATTGAATGTTTTTTGGCCATCGATAAGAGGAAGACGGAAGGACTACTTTCGCTCAAGGAACATGTACGTTCAAAATGGATTTTATTCAAAATTTTATAATTTTTCTTTTTCAACTGATGAAAAAAAAATCTTTTTTGCAGTTATCATCGAAAAAGGGCGAACTACAAAAGATCTACGAGCACATTTACGATTCTCGTGGCTTTTCAGAAGATTGTGATAAGAGCGTAATTCATCGTTTGATTTTCACATTACTACAAACCGTTCAAGGTGTTGACAAAGAGAAAAGTATTTTGGCAGCCAAATGTTTGGGTGAATTGGGCCCGAGCGATTTGGGAACAATGTGCTTAAGATTTGACTCTCAGCCGCAGAATTACAAAGATGTAGGTTTTTGAATGGAACGCCTGTGGTTCACGACGCTCAAAAGCTGCTGATTCGAAATAAACTTATTCATTACCATTTACAGTGTCCAAGTTTTGCTGATGCTGTTGAACATTTGTGTGAATTTATGCTTGACAAACTCAATGGTCTTTTTGCTCATTCGGATGCGAATGTATTAAAAGCCACATCTACAGCTTGCCAACAACTGCTTCGATCCCACAAATGTACCGAATTTCTCAATAAATATCCATTGTTAAGCATTTTCAAAACGACTGCAACGATGAAATTGCCATTTAATCAGCCGAAGGGTCGATTAAATCTTTCGAAATGGTTTGATGATACGTCATTCCATTCAAAACATTCCATTTGGATCAAAAATATCGCTATAGAACTTTTTACGTTCTTTGAATGCGAATATTTGGCCGAATTGGCTGCGATGCAAGTATGTAATAACCATTATCTCATTACTCACTAATAGTAACACACATATTTCTATCAATAGACTCAATTTTCGGAAGCAATGGTGCCGCTACTGGTGAAAGTCATTCTGACAACTGGCGTTAAGTCATACCTGGAAGATATTAATAAGGCTATCAATATATTTTTTGCGAACCACTCAACGAAAGAAGATTCTCTCCAAGAAGTATGTTGAATATAAATTGAAGCAATCATTTTTCAAACCGAAATTTCAGGAAATTTTGAGATTTTTAGAAATTTTGAAAAAATTCGGTATTTTTGAAAAAATTCGGTATTTTGGAAAAAATTCGGCATTTCTGAGAAGCGCATTTTCTTTTATAACTTTATGTTTCACATCAAGCAATCCCAGAATGGTGAAGCCAACACAACTACCGCCGCTGTCGCCACCATACCGCCAGTGTTTATGAACAAAATATCGATAAAATTGATGCTAAACGTTGCTGAATGTGTTCGCATTCATAACCAGTTGTAAGTTTTGATTTTCTCAAACATTTAAAACTAAATGTAAAATACTAAAATGTTTCGATCGTCCAATTATTATAATTATTATAAATACAGCTTAGAAACTCGAAATGATCTTACAATGAACTATCTTCATATTGCAAAAGCGGCCTCATTTTGTAATGCACATTTTACAGCGATATTGTACGGTGAACTTGTATCCTTGAACGAAGACAATCAAACAGACCAAACAGTCATAAATCATCATATGAAGAATGCTTATAAAGCGATCGGTGAAACGGATGCCATTTCGGCATTTCTAAATCCAATCAAAGATCCAATGAGCCAAATTCAGTATTTAATATCCAAACAAGATTGGAACCGAACACTAAATATTCTCGATGCGAACCGAATGTCCAGCGGATTGTATAATCAATATTTAGGCCATTTTGGTTTATATGCATTGGCAAATAAATTTTCGCAGGCAACCGATTCAATGAATCCCAATTATGAATGTGCCTGGCGTCTTGGTGATTGGTCCATTCTTAATGCTGGTCATTTGCCGACAAATGCCGTTGAACAAACCAACGATTTTGATAAATGGCATTATTTTGCATTGAAAAGTTTGCAACTTAAAGATGAAATTGCCGTTAAATTCAATATTGAAAATGGTTTGAATGAAATAATCAACGGATTAAAGTCATCCAGTTACGAGTGCACAAAAAATATTTATCCAGATTTGATGAAATTACATATGCTACAACAAATTGAGGATTTTTGTGATGTATGCCATTAAATATTTATTTATTTATATTTTGATAACATTGGGTTAAGTTTCAATTCATCCGAAAATTTTTTATTTCGATGTATGATTTGTTGCAGGTGCAATTTCCCAAGCCGGAAAACGTTAAACAAAATACTCCCGAATTCATAATCCAAAAGTGGAAACATCAAGATGCGGTACCATCAAATGAATTTGGTTGTCGTGAACCGATTTTAGCTCAACGGATCATCCTATTTCAATTGGCCGGAATTCGGGCACAAAGAAAAATCGAAAATGTTTGCAATTTAACAAATGGAATTCAACAAATGATTTTGGAATTGGCTGGCGAATGTCGTGCGGAGGGTTGCTTGAATATGAGTCAACGATATTTGGCCTCATTGCGTGAAATGAATCCATTGCGTGACATGACCATCAAAATGCAATATGAAAATGCAAAATTATGTTGGGATATGGGCGATCACGTATTGACAAAACATTTGCTCGATGCTGTTAGAAATGAGCGCACACTATCTTATGTTCCGATTGCCGCATGGGGCATGTATGGTGAATACTTGGCTGAAACACGAGCTGAAAATA
This sequence comes from Mayetiola destructor, assembly GCA_000149185.1. Classification (NCBI taxonomy): domain Eukaryota; kingdom Metazoa; phylum Arthropoda; class Insecta; order Diptera; family Cecidomyiidae; genus Mayetiola; species Mayetiola destructor. The sequence continues at coordinate 1,486,261 of GL501485.1, read as the reverse complement.
CAAAAATGATCATTGAAAAATATTTCAATGAATCGAATAAAATGTCAAAGAAACTAAAAATGAAATTGGAAATTGATGCACAAAATACCGAAAAAAATCGCAGAGATTCGAGTCTTGCATTAGAAGTGGTGCAAAAGTTCCATTCAGACAATAAAATACGGAATCTATGTGCCATGGCCAAGTGTAAGGATTTGAAAAATTTGTGCATTTTTATTGCAACTGAAAATGGATGATTGAAATCTTTGGTTGACTGTTTTTTCTTTTCTTTTTGCGCTCTCTCTCTCTCTCCAGATGCTGATCGTGAATATCAGCAGATTGCGGCCTACAAAAAATCATCCGATTTTGAAAAGAAACAACAAAACGTGGAGAAAAATTTAAAAATTTTAGCCAGCTTAAATCCCAAATCAAATGAGCTTGATGAGAAAAAATCCAAAATTCTGATTTCAAAAAGTGTTAAAATTGACGAGGCGGACATCAAATCAACAAATGACGAATACGATTGGTATCTCGAAATGACAGTTAACACATATTTGAAATGTTTGGTGGCAGAAAAAGGTGACGATGAAACGGATTGCTTCATTATGTTTCGTGTGTTTGCATTATTGTTGGCCAATCCAACAAATGCAAACATTTTGGATCTCATTAAATTGGCTGCCGTTCGTATTCCAACATTCAAATTCATTGCAGTCATACCACAGATTACGGCCCATTTGAATACAAATAATGATGCATTGGGCAATTTGATTCATGATATTGTTTGTAAGTTTAAAATTTCCCGCAAAAAAAAGAAATTGTATTTCGATTTCGGTGAACATAATTGTGAATTTTGGATTATAGTGAAATGTGCCAAAGAGCATCCACATCATGTGATTATGAAATTGTTTGCGCTAGCAAATGCGCACATTGATGGAAATCATTCGGGAGACACACCATCGCCAGCACGAACGGATGCATCGAAAAGAATTTTGAATCAATTACGAGCTGATAAGGCCACACGATCGATTGTTGAACAAATGGAACAACTGTGCACGGGTAAACTATGTCCTGACCTTCTCTGAATCAAAGACACACAAATCAAATCAAGAATTTTGTTTTTCTTTCAATTCCAGCATTGATCACTTTGGCGAACAAACCAATGAAGGACAAAAAAACATTGCCATCGGAAGAGCCGTTGCTGAAACTGAGAAATTTGAACAAAGTCCATTGTCCAACGGTGAAGCTTAATGTGAGTCCATCCGGTGATTATGGTAACATTGTCGGCATCTCCAAATATTCCAATGAATTAATGAGACCGGGTGGCATAAATGCTCCCAAACGAATTGCTTGCATTGGAACCGATGGCAAAAAATATCTACAATTGCTGAAAGGTGCGTGGAATTCAATTCAATTACTACTATTGCGAATTTATTGAATTTTTCGGTTTTTTTTTTAATTTTGTTATGTTTAAAGATAAGGATGATCCCAGACAAGATGCAGTAATGCAACAAGTATTTTGCATTGTCAATAATATGCTGAAACAGTCAAAAGTCACAAAAAAAGATCGACTAATTATCCGAACATATGCTGTGGTACCGTTGTCACAACGAAGCGGCATTCTGGAATGGTGTACAAATACAACAACATTCGGTGAATATCTAATTGGAACAAATGGAAAAGGTGGTGCACATAGACGATATCGTCCTCAAGATCGATCTCCCAGCGAATGTCGCGAATTATATTGTCAAGTCGATCGAACACAACCGCTTGAGTTGCGACACTCAAATTTCCTTGATATTTGCAAAAGTATTCAGCCAGTTTTTCATCATTTCTTTTTTGAGTATTTTTATAATCCGGGCGTTTGGTTTGAACGGCGTATGGCCTATGCTCATTCACTTGCCACCACTTCTATGATGTGTTATATACTTGGAATTGGTGATCGACATGTTAATAACATTTTAATTGACAAAACAACAGCCGAAGTGATTCACATTGATTTTGGTATTGCTTTTGAGCAAGCAAAATGTCTGCCTACACCCGAACAAATTCCATTCCGTTTGACACGTGATTTAATTTCGGCATTGGGTCCATCCAAAGTTGAAGGTGTTTTCAAAAAAACATGCGAAAAAACGATGCAAGTGTTGCGACAACATAAATCGACAATTTTAACAATTGTCGAAGTGTTGATGCATGATCCGCTCAATGCATGGACATTGACATCTTCGGAAGCAGCCAAACGACAACAAACCGACATTCATCTCGATGGTAAATTTATTTCTAGTTAAAAAATTATTGTTAGCATTGTTGGTTGGTGAATGAGTCGATTAATTTGTTTATTTTTCATCATCAAATCTAGAACAAGACGTAAACGCAATGGCCGAACGAGCTTTGTTACGTTTGGAAGAGAAACTGGCCGGAAAACATGTGAGCCGCAGTGATTCGTTGAGCGTTGAACGTCATGTTGAGATTCTCATTCAAGAGGCAACCGATGAAAAGAAATTGTGCAGCCTTTTTGTTGGATGGCAACCATATCTCTGAATGTTCGACCATTTTTTTCTTTTGCAATTCTTGTTAACAATTAATGACTACAAATTCTATGATCAAATTAATTATTAAACATATAAAGACTTTATAATACAATGGAATGGTTTTAATTGTCCTCAGAAAAATTCAAGAAATCCATCAAACAGCGCAAAAAAAAACAAACAAAAATGAATTATTCCTCGAAATGTTGATTTATGATTATTATTCAAGTGATTGAAACCCAACACCCAAC
>GL501485.1:1456712-1478255 GCA_000149185.1 Mayetiola destructor | reverse complement strand
TCATTAGTGAAACGGTAACTTTGGAATTTGAATTGCAAATTTTATATTTCAAAGTTTATCAGTAAATTTACATTTCGTGAAATTAAAATACAATAATTCGTGGCAATATTGGGAAATCGTATTGTATATAAAGGGCTGATACTTCATTCCAATTACAGTTAAATTTTAATTGTTAAATTGACTATTTTCTGCATTTTATTTGTGAGTAATGAAACTTAGATTTATTTATTCATTTATTTATTAAGTCAAACGCTCCTTTTACTTAAAGCCAAATATAATATTTATTGTTATCTTAATTTAAATGGGTCGACGTTTGTCTTTTATGAATTTTGCACAAAACGCTTTGAACTTTGCTTAATTTTATTCATTTTTCAATCAATTATTGGTAATTCATTAAACCATTTTATTCTCCTTTCACTTTTATAGATAGTAAGTTTAAATTTATTGATGTTTCTTGTGTTTTCATATTGTGAATATGTTTTGTTTCAATTTTTTAAATAATTCAATTATTTTGGTGATTTTCCATTTTTGTGTCACAGTTCATTCTGTTTGATATTCCAAAAAGCATATTAACCTTCTCATTCATATCACTTACACATTATACATGATCTGAAATATTTCTTTAATTTTAATTTATTGTCAATTTCCACTTCTACCTATTGTACAAATTCATCGCCAATTTTTACTATGGACTAACTCGTATTTTCGATATTTTTATTTCTTAAAATCATATATTTTGTCTTTTTTACATTTAATTATTGGACTTTAACTATGTATCAATTTTTTTTTTGAGTCAGCATTTCCTTTTTTCTTTTGCACTATTGGTATTTTTCAGTGTCTGAAATGTTATACGCCCGTATTCCATATGCCAAGGCATATTCCCGCCAATGCATACACCATTCGTATTCCAGCTGTGTATATGCTGCGGCGGTGTATGGCATATCTATCAAAATACAATGGCATATGCCTTTGGCATATGTATTCCGAAATTTTTCGGGCCCTGGTATTTTTATCTACATTTTTTATTGGCAATTTTTTTTTATAATGTTTTTAGATTTTGTGTAACTTTTTTATATTTGGTATAACAAATTTATATTATGCGTAAAAAATTCGATTCTCAAATTCACAATTGCCTATTTTATTACAAATGATTTTAAAGATCTGCTTTGTTCGAAAATTGAATTCTATTATATATAATAACTTCGAAGACTTTCATCTGGCTCTTGATATTTCTCTATAATCATTATTCAAAAAAAAAAAAACAAAAACAAAAAAAAACAAATAGTTAATAAATATATTTTTTTATTCCAAATCAGATAAAGAATAAGACCTGCCATTAATTCATTACTTACTATTTAAAAATTCTAAGAAAAGCACATTTCATACTTTCAATTCTCATTCCAAATTAATTTTCGAAAAATCATATTTGTAAAACGGAACGGAGCGAAAGAAATTGATCATAGGCAACGCAGTCATTCTTCATCAGCTGTAAAATTATTCGTGTGAAAGCTTTCACTAGACGACACGTTTGTTGGCCTTTCTGTTCACCAATCACAAACTGATGCGTGATGCGTAATTCTCTTTCATCATCGTCATCATCATCAGAAACAACAACCACCGAAATTTAGAATTCAATTCGATTGTCGAACTTTAATAATATTATACATATCAATCGTATCGAATGTGGATATAAGTATGAAGGGAATTCATATCGCAATATCTTTTCATCATTTTGCTTTTGATTTTACTATAGAACAAGAGACGACAATGAATGTTTTAATGCATATTATTTTGAATATTTGTTCTATATTTTTTTATTTAAAATTTAAATTCGTTTTTTTTTCGTGTTCGAAATTTGTCATTAACTGACTAATACTCAAACTTTTTAATGAGGCCCATTATTTAATAATTAGGACCAACATTTTTTCCTTTTTCATTCTCATATAAACGGGGCTTGTTCGCTTCATCGACAGAATACAATAATTAACAAAAATGAAGTTAGCTTTGGCGGCAGTTGTGTGCATTGGTCTTGTAAGTGATTTAGTATTATCTATTGGTTTTCACTTTTCACCAATATTGACATCTTTTTATCAATAAAATATTTGTGAATTTAATTCAGTATTTGTGTGCTGTCAGTGCGGTGGAATCAGGAACATCAGCTGATGTGTAAGAAAACTACCTTTTTCCGAGTTTTGATTTTTTATGCACCAGAGGTTCATTACCATTTTCGTTCATTCTTTTTGATTCTTTTTTTTGATTCTGTACCCACTTTGAACGAGTTTTCGACCAACTTCTAGAGGTCAAATCAAGTTGAAACTTTGGATCTATCTGTTTCAGACGATTTGCCAATCGATAGGCAAAAAGAATTTTTTTTTGAATTTTCCCACCAAAATCTTTTTTGGGAATTTTCCAACCAAAAAATTTTCCTCCGAAAATTTTTCGGTACCATCGATTTCTGTCGATCTTATTTGTTTTCGCTATCTTATTCTAATGATTCCATCAAAGTGAATACGACCAAAGATTGGTACTACCTCCGGTGCATAACAGTCGATTCGGTACGACCGAATTCTGTCTTATTGTATTATCTTTTAAATTATTTTCTTCTTCAGTGGTGTTTTAGAATTTCAACGAATGCTCGCATTGTGAGTATTAAGTTTCAAAGTCTAAAGTTATTTTGCATGAATTTTTAAATATTCAGCTCTTTTCTTTCACATTTTTTTTTTCTTCAGTGTAAAAGATAAACCAAAATATCAAAATTTCCCCCAAACGTGAGTCTAAAGTTTTTTTTTGCATGAACCTCCAAATATTCAGCTCTTTTCTTTTACAATTATTTTCTTCTTCAGTGGTGATTCAGAATTTCAACGTATTCTCGCATTGTGAGTATAAATTTTCAAAGTCCATAGTTATTTTGCATAAATCTTCAAATAGCTCAGCTTTTTTATTTTACATTATTTTCTTCTTCAGTATTATTGGTCATCCAAAATTTCCTGATTTCCTCATCGAGTGAGTCTAAAGTTTCAAAGTTTAAAATTATTTTTCATGAACCTTCAAATCTCATAAAATTTGAACGGAGTTCACATTGAAAGTAGTCGTAAAATATTGTTTTACGGTCAACTTTGAAATGTTATAGTAAACTATTATTGTATGAACTCAATGTTTTACCTACTTATTAAATATTATTGGGTAAAACATTGAGTTCATACAACAATAGTTTACTATGACATTTCAAAGTTGACCGTAAAACAATATTTTACGACTACTTTCAATGTAAATCCCGATCAAACTTTATGAGAGAAATATTCAACTCTTTTCTATTACAATATTTTCTCTTCAGTGATAATGGTCATCCAAAATTTCTAAATTTCCTCAAAAAGTTAGTCTAAAGTTCCAAAGTGAAAAGTTATTTTGCTTGAACCTTCAAATACTCAGCTCATTTCTTTTATATAATTTTTTTCTTCAGTATTATTGATCATTCGAAATTTCAAGATTTCTTCAAAAAGTGAGTCTAAAGTTTTTTAAGTCTAAAGTTATATGCATCAACAATGAACATTCAAACATTCTATAGCTCTTCACTTTTACAATTATTTTCTTCTTCAGTGACAATGCTCATCCAAAAATTTTTGATTTCCTCAAAAAGTGATTCTAAAGTTTCAATGTTTAAAATTATTTAACATAAACCTTCAAATATTCTGCTCTTTTCTTTTACAATTATTTTCTTCGTCAGTTGTGAATCAGAATTTCAACGGATCCTAGCATTGTGAGTCTAAACTTTCAAAGTCCAAAGCTATTTTGCATGAATTTTCCAATATTTCTTTTACATTATTTTCTTCTTCAGTTGCAATGCTTATCCAAACACTCTTGATTTCCTCGAAATGTGAGTTTCGAGTTTCAATATCCAAAGTTACTTTGCATGATAATCTTCAAATAATCAGCTCTTTTTTTTACAATTATTTTGTTCTTCAGTGGTAAATCAGAATTCCAACGGATCATCACATTGTAAGTTGATTTTTGGCCGTAGCCTCAAAATGCAAAGTCCAAAGTTATTTTGCAAGAACCTTAAATGACTCATCAGCTTTTTTCTTTCACATTATTTTCTTCTTCAGTAAGAATGGTCAGCCAACATTTTTTGATTTCCTCAAGAAGTGAGTCGAAAATTTCAAAGTCTAAAGTTTTTTTTTTTACATAAACCTTCAAATATTTAGCTCTTTTCTTTTACAATTATTTTCTTCTTCAGTGATAATGGTCATCTAAAATTTCTTGATTTCCTCACCGAGTGAGTCTAAAGTTTCAAACTCTAAATTTATTTTGCATGAACCTTCAAATATTCAGCTTCTTTCTTTTACATTATTTTCTCCTTCAGTATTATTGATCATTCAAAAAATCTAGATTTTTTCACAAAGTGAGTCTAAAGTCATTTTGTTTGAACCTTCAAATATTCAGCTTTTTTCTTCTTCAGTTTTTTTGATCGTTCAAAATATCGTGATTACATGAGAAAGTGAGTCTAAAGTTTGAAAGTCCAATGTTATTTTGCATAAACCTCCAAATAATTCAGCTCTCCTCTTTTACATCATTTTCTCCTTCAGTAATAATGTTAATACGGTATTAATTGATGTCCGCGCATTGTGAGTATAAAATTTCAAAATCTAAAGTTATTTTGCATGAACCGTCAAACATTCAGCTCTATTCTTTTGAAATTATTTTCTTTTTCAGGTTCATGAAACATCCAAAATATGAAGATTTCCGCAAAATGTAAGTCTAAAGTTTCAAAGTCGAATGTTATTTTGCATAAATCTTCAAATATTCAGCTCTATTCTTTTGAAATATTTTCTTTTTCAGTGGTATTTTAGAATTCCCACGCATCCTCGCAATGTGAGTCCAAAAGTTTCAATGTCCAAAGCTATTTTGCATGAACTTTCCAATATTCAGTTCTTTTCTTTTAAATTTTTTTTCTTCTTCAGTGTTAAAGATGACCCAATATATAAAAATTTCCCCCAAACGTGAGTCTAAAGATTCAAAGCCTAAAGTTATTTTGCAAGAACCTTAAATAATAATTCAGCTCTTTTCGTTAACATTATTTCCTTCTTCAGTGAAAATAATCATTCAGAATTTATTGATTTCCTCAAAAAGTGAGTCTAAAGTTTCAAAGTCTAAAGCTATTTTGCATGAATCTTCAAATATTCAGCTCATTTTTTTTTTTCATTATTTCCTTCTTTAGTGAACAAAGTGGTTCACGTTTTATTGATTTCCTCAAAAAGTGAGTCTAAAGTTTCAAAGTCCAAAAATATTTTGCATGAACCTTCAAATAGCTCAGGTCTTTTCTTTTATATATAATTTTCTTCTTCAGTTTTATTGATCATTCAAAATATCAAGATTTCCTCAAAAAGTGAGTCTAAAGTTTCAAAGTCTAAAGTTATTTTGCATGAACCTTCAAACTATTCAGCTCTTTTCTTTTACAATATTTTTTTCTTCAGTTTTCAAGCAACTAAAAAGCTCCTCGAAAGGTAAGTCTTAAGTTTCAAAATCTAAAGTTATTTTGCATGAACCTTCAAACTATTCAGCTCATTTCTTTTACAATATTTTTTTCTTCAGTTTTGATTCAGAATTTCAACGGATCGTTAAATTGTGAGTATGAAGTTTCAAAGTCCAAAGTTATTTTACAAGAACCTTAAATGACTCAGCTTTTTTTCTTTCGCATTATTTTTTCCTTCAGTGATAATGGTCATCCAAAATTTTTTGATTTCCTCCAAAAGTGAGTCTTAAGTTTTTTTTTTCATTATTTCCTTCTTTAGTGAACAAAGTGGTTCACGTTTTATTGATTTCCTCAAAAAGTGAGTCTAAAGTTTCAAAGTCCAAAAATATTTTGCATGAACCTTCAAATAGCTCAGGTCTTTTCTTTTATATATAATTTTCTTCTTCAGTTTTATTGATCATTCAAAATATCAAGATTTCCTCAAAAAGTGAGTGTAAAGTTTCAATGACTAAAGTTATTTTGCATGAACCTTCAAACTATTCAGCTCTTTTCTTTTACAATATTTTTTTCTTCAGTTTTCAAGCAACTAAAAAGCTCCTCGAAAGGTAAGTCTTAAGTTTCAAAATCTAAAGCTATTTTGCATGAACCTTCAAACTATTCAGCTCATTTCTTTTACAATATTTTTTTCTTCAGTTTTGATTCAGAATTTCAACGGATCGTTAAATTGTGAGTATGAAGTTTCAAAGTCCAAAGTTATTTTACAAGAACCTTAAATGACTCAGCTTTTTTTCTTTCGCATTATTTTCTTCTTCAGTGATAATGGTCATCCAAAATTCTTTGATTTCCTCCAAAAGTGAGTCTTAAGTTTCAAAGTCCAAAGTTATTTTGCATAAACCTCCAAACATTTAGCTATTTTCTTTAACATTATTTTCTTCTTCAGAATTCAAGCAACTAAACAGTTTCTCGAAAAGTGAGTCTAAACTTTGAATGTCCAAAATTATTTTGCATGAACCTCCTGAAATTTTCAGCTCTTTTCTTCTATTTTATTTTTTTTTTTTTTCAGTAAACGAAGATATGAGCAGATGCGCGAAAAGTGGGTCTAAAGTTTCAAAGTCTAAAGTTATTTTAGATGAATCTTAAATTAATTAAATCTTTTCTTTTCATTTTTTTCTTTTTCAGTCATCAAAAACATAAGGAGTGAGTCTACAGTTTCAAAGCCTAAAGTTATTTTGCATGAACCTTCAAATAATTCAGCTCTTTTATTTCACATTATTTTCTTCTTCAGCGATCATGAAGATGCAAAAATTTACGACGAGTGAGTCTAAAGTTTCAACGTCTAAAATTTATTTGCATGAACCCCTTATTTATTGAACTCTTTTTTTCTTCACATTATTTTCTTCTTAAGCTATCGAGTATATGAAATATTCTTCCGCGAGTGAGTTCAAAGTTTCAATGTCCAAAGTTTTTTTTTGCATGAACCTTAAATTAATCAGATCTTTTCTTTTACATTATTTTCTCCTTCAGTGTTAATGATGAATATGAACGGCTTTTCAAAGGGTGAGTCTAAAGTTTGATTGTTTTCAGAAATTTCCTTTTTTTTAAAAAAAAAAAAAAAAATTAAATATATATATATATATAATAATATTTTCAGGTTCAAACCGCCTTCTGGAAAGAAAGCAGACTTCGATTTCAAGTTGAAATGCATTCTCGAAAAGAGTTAAAAAAAAGTTTATTGAATTCAGCAAATGTTTTGAATCAGCATAAAATGTAATTGTTTATAAGCTGCATATTAAAAATGTATTTCACTCTTTGATTGAATTGCAAACACTGCGTTTCATTTTTCAACGTTACTCTCTGCAAGTTTTATGGTCTTAACATACGTTAAAAGAACTGGTGATATCGTCTGTTTTAAATTATTACTGTTTTTTCGATTGTTTTTGAAATTTTTTGTTTGTACAAAAATGAATAATCAAATACGCTGTGAGAAGTAAAAAGGTCGTGAGTATTTTAGCACTTGGCAGATTGGTGCTTAAGCTCATTTGGTTTCTAATAGGTCATTGGAATTTTGTTGTTGGTGAGACAGTTGCTGCTGATGATCATACACACACAAAAATTATGACCTCAATTTGAAGTTATGATTTTTTTTTTGTGTACAAAGAATGAAAAAGCTTTAGCAGAGATTGTTCTTCTGGTTGATACTTCTGTCTACTGTCTATTCACATCTTGAGGATTGTAGTACAGCGATACAATGTCAGACTGTTTTGGTGAATGCTTTTAAGGATAAGAGCATCGTTCGAAAGGTATCCACTGTTGGTGCAGTGGATAAGTTTGAAATTATCTGATTGTGAATCTATACAAGATTATGTGAAACCATGCCCTATACTTTAGTCTTAAGTAATGTCTGCTAGTTTCAAAATCGATGAGAAAATCGCTGGGTCAATAATGCTGTGTAGTCTGCCAGATGAGTTTAAACTCGAAAAATAAAATGACACTTAACAGTAAATTTAATTGCGTATTTTTCTAGAGAATATTTGTTTTTTGTGAGATAATTATAGAAACTCAGCCGAAATGTAAATCATCCTTGAAATCATCTGACATTAAATTTGAGTATATGAAACTTTTTTTTGCCATTATTCCGTATGCTTAGGCAAACATCTTCACTGGAATCCATCTATCAAATGCAATAATTATTGCAATGTCAAAATCATTCTACCTTGATTCGGGACATTTTACGCATGCTTTTCTTCATTTATGGCTATTCATATGAATTGCTAAGAATAAATATGGGACTTTATATTTCCATTTCAATGATTGTCTTTAACAAATAAAACGTAAGCATAAATGTACTCCAAAATGTCCTGAGCACTAAAAGCGTCCATCGATATTTTTTTCATGTTAAGTAATGTCTGCTAGTTTCAAAATCGATGAGAAAATCGCTGGGTCAATAATGCTGTGTAGTCTGCCAGATGAGTTTAAACTCGAAAAATAAAATGACACTTAACAGTAAATTTAATTGCGTATTTTTCTAGAGAATATTTGTTTTTTGTGAGATAATTATAGAAACTCAGCCGAAATGTAAATCATCCTTGAAATCATCTGACATTAAATTTGAGTATATGAAACTTTTTTTTGCCATTATTCCGTATGCTTAGGCAAACATCTTCACTGGAATCCATCTATCAAATGCAATAATTATTGCAATGTCAAAATCATTCTACCTTGATTCGGGACATTTTACGCATGCTTTTCTTCATTTATGGCTATTCATATGAATTGCTAAGAATAAATATGGGACTTTATATTTCCATTTCAATGATTGTCTTTAACAAATAAAACGTAAGCATAAATGTACTCCAAAATGTCCTGAGCACTAAAAGCGTCCATCGATATTTTTTTCATGTTTATTGTTTATGGTGAAAACTAATTTCGATGGACAATCTCTATGAAAATGAATTTGGTGATTTCTGACTTCACGTATTTCTCTATCATAAGTGATTTGGAACCAAAAGATTTTTTTTTCTCTGCAGTTGGCCGTCCAAACACATTACCATTTATTGGTTTGCAATAATTTGTATTTTCTGTCTCTTTCGAACACTATTCCCATCTCTTTTACTCTTAAAACCAACTCAATGCAAAGTCGCATTTATCATAATCGAAACGAGAATATTCGGCCATTCACGATTCTCGAGACATTAATTGTTGAAAGTCGACTTTTCTTCCTCTCTTTCCATTTCAATAGACTAATGAAGACCGAATATGTTGATTATTTCACGTCATCTTATGATGAACGAAATCTAAATACCAGGCGCACATAATCATAAGCAAGACGTTCGATAAATGATTCATGAAAATCGTTTTGTGAGCAAATTTTCATAAAATACGGCAACCAAATTTATTTTCATAGAGATTGTCCATCAAAATTAGTTTGCATCATAAACGGCTCTATGAAAATATTTACATGAAAAAAATATCGATAGACGCTTTTAGTGCTCAGATATTTATTTTAGTTTCATATACTCAAATTCAATGTCAGATGATTTCAAGGATGATTTACATTTCAACTAAGTTTCTATAAATATCTCACAAAAAATAAATATTCTCTAGAAAAATACGCAATTAAATTTACAAAGCAGACATGTTTTTCGGTTTCAAACGCAAATATCGGCAATACGACATTTAGATCGTTTTAATTTGAATCTTATAATATTCGATTGGCATAAAAATTTGTATAATTGTTCAAAAACATGTTTACGATTTACTGTTCACTGACGCAATTACAACAACAAAAACTATTGGCACGTGGAAATTATAATTGCGTCATTGAACAGTAAAACATAAATATGTTTTTGAACAATTTTACAAACTTTATTCCGAACAAGGAAATACTTTTGAATTGAATTTAAAATTAAAATTTTAGAATTGTTGATGATACCGAGAAATGAATATCCTTAATGTAAATGAGTATCTTTTTCGCCGCAATTATTATTCGATCAATTGTAAATTCGAACAAAGCAAATAAGGATGATATGACGGGCGCCTCTAAATGGAGCCAAAAAAATTGCATGTAATGAAGCGACTAGAAAAACAAATAATGAAACTTAAAAATAGACATGTTTTTCGGTTTCAAACGCAAATATTGGCATGTCGACATTCAAATCGTCTTTATTTTGAATTTTATAATATTCGATTCAAATTAAATTCGTAAAATTGTTCAAAACATGTTTACATTTTACTGTTCACTGTCGCAATTATAAATTCCACGTGCCAATAATTTGTTGTTATAATTGCGGTGTAATACATATACAAGCCAAGTATTCCTAAAATATATTGTCTCACACATCAAGATCATTGAAAAGAAGCAATTTGATTGGAACACGTTGAATCCATTTTGCTGAGAGAACGTTCACCAAAACAAATACCAATGTACAACACTTATATGAAACAGATGGAATTTTAGCGTGAATAATATCCGGATATTTATAAATAGTTCGATCTTCATCATAATGATCATTAGTGAAACGGTAACTTTGGAATTTGAATTGCAAATTTTATATTAAAAAACTTATCAGTAAATTTACATTTCGTGAAATTAAAAAACAATAATTCGTGGCAATATTGGGGAATCGTCTTGTATATAAAGGGCTGATTCTTCATTCCAATTACAGTTAAATTTTAATTGTTAAATTGACTATTTTCTGCATTTTAATTGTGAGTTATGAAACTTAGATTTATTTATTCATTTATTTATTAAGTCAAACGCTCCTTTTACTTAAAGCCAAATATAATATTTGTTGTTATCTTAATTTAAATGGGTCGACGTTTGTTTTTTTATGAATTTTGCGCATAACGCTTTGAACTTTGCTAAATTTGATTCATTTTTCATAATTTTTCTTGGTAATTCGTTAAACCATTTTATTCTCCTTTCGCGTTTATAGTTAGTTAGTTTAAATTTATTGATGTTTCTTGTGTTTTTATATTGTGAATATGTTTTGTTTCAATTTTTTAAATAATTCAACTTTTTGGGTGATTTTCCATTTTTGCGTCACAGTTCATTCTGTTTGATATTCCAAAAAGCATATTTATCTTCTCATTCATATCACTTTTACATTATACATGATCTGAAATATTTTTCTGGTGTTAATTTATGGTCTATTTCTACTCCTATCCATTGTACAAATTCATCGCCAATTTTTACTATGTACTGACTCGTATTTTCGATATTTTTATTACTTAGGACCATATATTTTGGCTTGTCAACATTTAACATTTATTTATTGGACTTGTAAAAATCTCGTTGTTAACAATTATCATCTTTCGAAACGGTGCCAAAGAAATTGATCATAGGCAATGCAGTCATTATTCATCAGATATAAATTCTTTCGCGTAAAAATCAACACTTTTGTTCACAAACCAATCACAAATTGATGCGTAATTCTTTTTCATCATCATCATCATCATTCGATTTTCGAATTTTATTATTAATATATATATCAATCGTATCGAATGTGAATATAAGTATGAAGGGAATTCATATCGCAATATCTTTTCATCATTTTGTTTTTGATTTTACTCCAGAACAAGAGACGACAATGAATGTTTTAATGCATATTATTTTGAATATTTGTTCTATATTTTTTCATTTAAAATTTAAATTCTTTTTTTTTCGTGTTCGGAATTTGTCAATAAATTGACTAATACTCAAACTTTTTAATGAGGCCCATTATTTTATAATTAGCACCAGCATAAACGGGCCCTGTTCGTTTCATCTCCAGAATACAATAATTATTAAACGATTGAAAACGAAAATGAAGTTAGCTTTGGTGGCAGTTGTGTGCATTGGTCTCGTAAGTGATTTATTTTTATTTATTGGTTTTCATCAATATTGACATCTTTTCATCAATTAAATATTTGTGAATTTAATTCAGTATTTGTGTACTGTCAGTGCAGTGGGACCCGGCACATCAGATGCGGTGTAAGGAAACTGCCATTTAAAATTTAAATTCTTTTTTTTCGTGTTCGGAATTTGTCAATAAATTGACTAATACTCAAACTTTTTAATGAGGCCCATTATTTTATAATTAGCACCAGCATAAACGGGCCCTGTTCGTTTCATCTCCAGAATACAATAATTATTAAACGATTGAAAACGAAAATGAAGTTAGCTTTGGTGGCAGTTGTGTGCATTGGTCTCGTAAGTGATTTATTTTTATTTATTGGTTTTCATCAATATTGACATCTTTTCATCAATTAAATATTTGTGAATTTAATTCAGTATTTGTGTACTGTCAGTGCAGTGGGACCCGGCACATCAGATGCGGTGTAAGGAAACTGCCTTTTTCCAAATTTCGATTTTTTTTTTTATGTTCTTGTACATTATTTTCTTCTTCAGTGGTGATTTAGAATTTGGCCGAATCCGCGCATTGTGAGTATAAAGTTTCAAAGTCCAATGTTATTTTGCATGAACCTTCAAATAACTCAGCTCTTTTCTTTCACATTATTTTTTTTCTTCAGTGTAAATGGTTGTCAAAAATGTAAAAATTTCCCCAAAAAGTGAGTGTAAAGTTTCAAAGTCTAAAGTTATTTTGCACGAAATACTCAGTTCCTTTCTTTTACATTATTTTCTTCTTCAGTAAAGAAGGATATAAAAATTTGCGCGAAATGTGAGTCCAGAGATTCAAAGTCTAAAGTTATTTTGCATCGATCTTAAATTAATTAGAACTTTTCTTTTTCATTTTTTTTTAATTAGTCATCAAAAACATGAGGAGTGAGTCTAAAAATTCAAAGTCTACAGTTATTTTGCATGAATTTTCAAATAACTCAGCTCTTTCCTTTTACATTAATTTCTTCTTCAGTGGTGAATTTGGATCGGAATCCATCCAGGAATTGTGAGTATAAAGTTTCATAGTCAAAAATTATTTGGCGTGAACCATAAATAACTCAGCTCTTTTCATTTGCATTATTTTCTTCTTCAGTGGTACAGGAACGATAAACCTCTACAACAAGTGAGTCTAAAAATTTAAAGTCTACAGTTATTTTGCATGAAACTCAAATTACTGAACTCCTCTTTCACATTATTTTCTTTTTAAGATATCGACAATATGAAACGTTTCTCAAGGCGTGAGTCTAAAGTTTAAAAGTCCAAAGTTTTTTTGCATGAACTTCAGATTAATCAGATCTTTTCTTTTACGTTATTTTCTTCTTCAGTGTTAATGATGAATATAAAAGTTTCCTCGAAAGGTGAGTCTAAAGTTTGATCGTTTTCAGAGATTTTCCCTTTTTAAAAAAAATAATATAATTTATATTTTCAGTTCTGAAGATCCGAAATCTACTGTAACAAAATATAATTTACAGTCTTTTGGAGAGTTAATGAAAGCGGACTTGGATTTCAAGTTGAAATGCATTCTGGCATTTCGAACTGCCAGCAAGTGAGTTACAATTCTCGCCGAAGTATTTGAAAATTGAAATTTATAACTTGAATGAATTCATTTAGATCAACATCATCAACCAGAAAAATACAGAAAAAGGCTTATGGTATTCTCGGAAAGCAATTAGGACTCTTGTAAGTTTGTTTTTACTCCCGACAAATGTTTTTACTCCCTTCACATTTTCATTTGTTTTATTTTAATTCGGATCGATTATACAAAAAAGAGTGTTCAATGACAGTTGGTCTTTGATACGATTTGTGTTGCATTTTTTTGAATTCGGTACAACTGGATTCGGCTTGTTTAATTATGTTTTTGAATTTACAAAAATTAAAATAAAAATATTTTTTCATCAATTTTCCATTCAATAATAGCATCAAAGATCTGGTGGACTCGTGAGTATTGTTTCAATTTCTGCATAACAAAGTCACTTTTTTCTAAAATTTTAATTGAATAATTTTTCCAAATGATTTAGTGGAATCGATAATGGCGCGAAAGATAAATTGAAAAAAATCTCGAAGAAAGAAGATTTTTTGAAATTGTTTGGACTTTGGTTTGCATCGGATTGGAATGAAAATGACTTGTGAGTGTAGAATAAGACAAAAACAAATATGAAAATTGAGGCAGTTATTTGATTCCTTTTGCTTATTTATTTTTTCTTGAATAGGAACAACGAGATCGAAAATACGAAAAGGGAACATCAATGGGGTGTAAATAAAGATAAGGCAGCCAAAGTAATGGTTACGTTGAAAAAGTTTGACGGGTAAGTGAAAAAAAAAAACGTTGAATGTTAACGTACAAAAAATGACTTATAACGTTATTTGATTTCAAATTGAAAATTAATTATTTTCAGGGGCAAAGACGATCCTCCAACACAAAACTAATCATTTTTGAGCTGAGACAATCCTTCCATTTTAAACTGAAATTAGATAAATCTGTTAATTCGGAAAAAATATTGAAAATGTTATTTGAAAATAATTTTTGAGAATAAAAGATTGGAGATTCGGTGTTCAAAACATGTTTACATTTTACTGTTCCGTGACGCAATTACAATAAAAAACAGTGTTCACTGAAGCAATAACAATTTCAACGTGCCAATAATTGCGGTGCGATATACATATATAGCCAAGTATTCCTAAAATATATTGTCTCACACAGGGCCTCTCTTTCCTATGTAACGAGATAGGAGAATGTCTGAACGTTGTTTGATAATGACATCTATTTACTGAATGGTGAACTATACGCTTCGCTATACAAAAACTCCGCTAAGCAGCCACACTAGTGTTGTCAGTGACAGTTTTATATATGTAAACGTTAGTTTCGCGGCATTCAGTCAATAGGTTGTGTGTTGTTTGACATTCAATTCCGAATAAGAGCCTCTGGTCTCCCACATCAAGATCATAAGAAGCAAGCAATTTGATTGGAACACGTTGAATCCATTTTGCTGAGAGAACGTTCACCAAAACATATACGAATCTACAAGAAACAGATGGAATTTCGGCGTGAATAATATTTGGATATATGTATATAAGTAATTCGGTCGTCATCATGACGATCATTAGTGAACCGTAACTTTGAAATTTGAATTGCAAATGTTATATTACAAAACTTATCAGTAAATTTACATTTCGATAAATTAAAATACAATAATTCGTAGCAATATTTGGGAATCGTCTTGTATATAAAGGGCTGATTCTTCATTCCAATTACAGTTAAATTTTAATTGTTAAATTGAATAAAAATTGACAATTTTTTGCATTTTAATTGTGAGTTATGAAACTTAGATTTATTTATTCTTTTATTTATTAAGTCAAACGCTCCTTTTACTTAGAGCCAAATATAATATTGTTTGTTATCTTAATTTAAGTGGGTCGACGTTTGTCTTTTATAAATTTTGCACAAAACGCTTTGAACTTTGCTAAATTTAATTGATTTTTCATAATTATTATTGGTAATTCGTTAAATCATTTTATTTTCCTTTCGCTTTTATAGTTAGTTAGTTTAAATTTATTGATGTTTCGTGTGTTTACATATTGTGAATATGTTTTGTTTCAATTTTCTTAAATAATTCAACTATTTTGGTGATTTTTTTCATTTTTGCGTCACATTTCATTTTGTTTGATATTCCAAAAAGCATGTTTTGTCGGTAAATTAATGAGTTTACAGAAAACTGTATCACTCTGTGTCTTATATATATATTCGCATTGAACACATATACATTAGGCTACATCTGCCAGATTATGCATTGAAGATTGATTTGTTCGAAAATTGAATTCAATTATAAATAATAACATCGAAAACTTTCATCTGGCTCTTGATATTTTTCTATCACCAGAAATTATCATTGTTCCAAAACAAAAAGCTTTAAATAATTTTTTTAATTCCAAATCAGACCAAGAATAAGACCCGCCCATGAATTTATATAGTTCTACGCGAAAAAAAGTATCAATAATTCATCGAAATGCACATTTCATACATTCGATTCTCATCTCAACTTATATTGATTTACGAAATATAGTCAGATAGATAACAAAGGCGATTATCTGGATTCAAAAAATTCCTAAAGTTGAATTTTTGCAATTTTTGACACTTTAAATTTTTTCAAAAAAGTACATTTTTGTATGGGAGATGTGTGAAGGAGTAGAGATAGACCGATAGAATGTTTGAAAAAAGTGTTCAGCTTTAAAAAATAATGGGACAACAACAATATTGCATGGAAATAGCCATTATCGGAATGATAGGGTGTCCCAGAATTGAAAAATGCTGATAAAATTGTATTTTTTGGCCTTATAGTTCCAGTTACTGTGGCATAACTTTTGATCCACTAAATCGATTTAGTTAAATTTCAAAAAAAAAAAAATTCGTTTAACTGGTTCAAAAGATACGTTAGTCAAAAGATGCCAGTCGATACAATAATGAAAAATACAAATGAGATGGCGTATGAGAACAGGAGACGACAATGAATGTTTTCATACATATTATCTTGAATATTCATTCCATATTTTTTTCATTTAAAATTCAAATTCTATTTCTTTGTGTTCGCAATTTTACAATAAACTGACTAATACTCACACTTTTCAATGAGGTTCATAATTCTAATTAGAGCCAAAATTTCTTATATTCATTCATTCTTATATAAACGAATCCTGTCTGCTTCAGCTTCAGAATAAAATATTTATTCAACGATCGAAAACAAAAATGAAGTTAGCTTTGGCGATAGTTGTGTGCATTATTCTTGTAAGTGATTTATTTATTATTTATTGATTTTCATCAATATTATTGGCATCTTACCATCATTTAAATATTTGTGAATGCAATTCAGTATTTGCGTGCTGTCAGTGGGATGAGACCAGAAAAATTTTTCAGTGCTCTCTTCAGTGATGATTTAAAATTTCAACGGATTCTCGCATTGTGAGTCTAAAGTTTCAAAAACCAAAGTTATTTTGCATGAACTTTCAAATATTAAGGAATTTTCTTTTACATTGTTTCCTTTTTCAGTGTTAAAGATGATCCAAAATATCAAAATTTCCCCCAAACGTGAGTCTAATTCTAAAGTTATTTTACATCAAAGGAATGAAACGTCAGTGAGGTGAACACGTAGTCTCCATTTAAAATGTATAGTGTAGTCTCTACGTGTACCTTTAGAATGCATGGCATAGTTAGTAACGTTTCATTCCCTTGTTTTACATCAACGTTCAAATACTCCGTTCTTTTTTTTTCACATTGTTCTTATCTTCAGTGTTAATGGTCATCCAATATATCAAGATTTCCTCACCGAGTGAGTCTAAAGTTTCAATGTCCAAAGTTATTTTGCATGAACCTTTAAATATTCAGTTCTTTTCTTTTAAATTTTTTTTTCTTCTTCAGTAATAAAGGTTATCCAGAATTTGTTCGTTACCTCCCCCGGTGAGTCTAAATTTCAAAGTCTACAGTTGTTTTGCATGAATCTTAAATTACTCAGCTCTTTTCTCTTACATTAATTCTTTCTTCAATCATAGTAATAAAAATAACGACAAAAAGTGAGTCGAAAGTTTCAAAATCCAAAGACATTTTGCATGAACCTTAAGTTACTCCGTTCTTTTGTTTAACATTAATTTTTTTTTCTTCAGCGAAGAATCATATCAATTGTTAAAGAATGAGTGAGTCGAAAGTTTCAAAATCTAAAGTTATTTTGCATGAATCTTCAAATATTCAGCTCATTTCTTTCACATGTTTTTCGTCTTCAGTGAAAAAAGATATAAAGAGATGCGCAAAAAGTGAGTCTAGAATTATTTTGCGTAAATCCTAAATTAATCAGATCTTTTATTTTTCTTTTTTTTTTCCTATTCAGTTGGGATAGATGTGAGAGGTGAGCCTAAGTCACAAGTTATTTTGCATGAATCCTTAATTAATCAGATCATTTCTTTTTCATTTTTTTCCTAATCAGTTGTCACAGAGAGGAGGAGTGAGTCTTAAGTTTCAACGTCTAAAGATATTTTGAATGAACCATTAATAACTCAGCTCTTTTCTTTTACATGTTTTTCTTCTTCAGTGAGGTAAAATGGAGAAAAATCAACGACGAGTGAGTCTAAAGATACTAAGTCTAAAGTTTTTTTGCATAAACCATAAATAACTCAGCTCTTTTCTTTTACATGTTTTTCTTCTTCAGCTTTAAAATATATAACACGTTCATCGGCGAGTGAGTCTAAAGTTTCAAAGTCTTAAGTTATCTTGCATATGAACGTTATATTACTTTGGTCTTTTCTATTATTTTCTACTTTAGTGTTATTGATCAATATACAGAGATCGTCCAAAGGTGAGTCTAAAGCACAGGGTAATCTATTACGATTATAATCGTATCACGTTGGCGTAATGTCAAAAATGTTTAAATAATGTTACCATAATGTGTGGTAATAGATTATTTGATATGTTTTGCTTTGAAAAATGTTAGAATGTGATATAAATACCAAAATATATTGCTGGAGCTCCTTAAAAAGAGCGAAAAATAAATTCCAATTCAAAAAAAGTCAAAATAAGTGATTTAATGTGGTTTTTCCTATTTTATTAGGTATTTTTCTAAACTTTTAATTGTTTCAATTTCAAATTTACTTATGGACTGTCAGTCTGTATGACAGTTACAGAAACACATGCAGAACTAAGCAAATAATATATTACTACACATTATGGTAGAATTATTTAGAATTATTCAGCATTACGTGAACGTTATACGATTACAATCCCTGTGGTCTAAATTTTGATGGTTTTCAGAAATTTCCTTCATGGAAAAAAAATAAATATATTTTGTATTTTCAGTTCTGAAAAGCATATGCCTTATAAAAAAAAATATAATTGGTTGAAACAGCCTTTTGAAGAAGAGTTAATGAAAGCAGACTTAGATTTCAAGTTCAAATGCATTCTGGCATTTCGAACTAAGTGAGTTACAATTTTCGTCGATATATTTGAAAATTGAAATTTAAAACTTGAATAAATTTATTTAGATCATCATCATCATCATCATCATCTTGTTCTGGGGTTTCCAATAATGCTTATGCTGTTCTCGAGGAACAATTAGAAATCTTGTAAGTTTTTATGCATCACAGGTGCATTAGGGTGTCTTCGAGTAGCGGAAATTTCAAAAGTGCCTCGTCTCAATCGATAGAGAATCTTTCAAAATATCCCTGGTGAAAATTCTAACTTATTCGATGTTAGTCTCACGTCTCCATAGACTCTAGGATAGTCTCTAGTATATCAAATGTTGAAAAATCAGCAATTTTCAAGTAAATTTGTAATCGGATCAAGTCATCTTGAGAAACCTACGATTCCGTTCAAATTTTTACAGGAGACATAGATTTCAATGGTCTTGAGATTTTCTATTTACTCTTCAAACCTCCTGGAAGGTAGCACTGCTACAGCAAATGCTCAAAAATAGGCAATTTTGGCTTTAAGATCGAATTATTTCGTGAACGGAATTCACGACTCCTTTTAAATTTTGACAGGAGACGTAGTTTTTAATATTATTGAGATTAAGCATAGCGACAATGAGTGGGTCAATCTCCCGAATGGTAGCTCCAGTACAAGGTTTCAAAATTAATTCTTTCCCTTCTTTTATTTACGAAAAATTATGATTCCTTTGTTATTTGTTGTTCGATTGATCTGCAAATTTTAAAATAGTATTTTCTATACTTTATAATAAGGAAATGTAATCGACTAAAAAACTTTCCTTAAAAGAATTTCTCTTTTTCTTTTAACTTTTCCGGACGAATTTTTCTCCTCCAATCACATTTTAATTTGTTTCATTTTAAATCGGATCGATTGTTCAACAAAGAATGTTTGATGACAGTTGATGTTTGATACGATCGGTGTTGCATTTTTTTGAAATCGGTTTTAACAAAACAAATTTAAAAAACACTTTTCATCAATTTTTCATTCAATAATAGCATCGACGATCTTATGGACTGGTGAGTATTGTTTCAAGTTCTGCATAACAAAGTCACTTTTTTCTTTTTAATTTTAATTGAATGCTTTTTCCGAATGATTTAGTGTATGGTATGACAGCGCGAAAGATGATTTAAAAGAAATTTTGGAGATGGAAGATTTTTTGAGATTCTTTGGACTTTGGTTTGTATCGGATTGGAATGAAAATGAGTTGTGAGTGAAGAATAAGACAAAAACAAATATGAAGATTGAGACAATTATTTGATTCCTTTTGCTTGTTTTCTATTTCTTGAATAGGAACACCGAGCTCAATAATATCGGATTGGAATGAAAATGAGTTGTGAGTGAAGAATAAGACAAAAACAAATATGAAGATTGAGACAATTATTTGATTCCTTTTGCTTGTTTTCTATTTCTTGAATAGGAACACCGAGCTCAATAATATGAAAAGGGGACGTTATTGGGGTAGTGATAATGATAAGGCAGCCAAACTAATGGTTTTGATGAAGATGTTCCGCGAGTAAGTGAAAAAAAAACATTGAATGTTAACGTACAAAAAATGACTTATAACGTTATTTGATTTCAAATTGAAAATTAATTATTTTCAGGGGCAAGAATTAATGAAGACTATCTGCCAACACAAAGCTAATCATTTTTGAGCTAAATCCTTCCAGTTCAAACTGAAAATAGTGTTAATCTGTTCATTCTAAAAAAATATTGAAAATGTAATTTGAAAATAATTTTTGAGAATAAATGATTAAAGCCAAAATCTATGTGGATGCTCATTGGATTTGTGAGGTTTTTCATTTTTTACATTTTTCTCCGTTCCCAGCGAAAAGGCACACAAATATATTTCTCAAAAACTCAGCAGAGGCAAGAGTAAATTTGTTTTTTTTTTTGAAGGGAAATAGACTACAAATCCAATATGCGCCACATTTCATGTGTTGCATAGACTGACGGTTTTGGTTCTACAAAACCAAAATAACAATAAAATAAATATACCCGAAACCCGATAGATCATGGTTCTACATATAGCGCTTGGTAAAATCTTGTAAAAATTTTTGATACAACAGTTACTTGTTTGTCAAATACTGTCAAATGTCAAATATTGATTGTCAAATGGGGTGCAATGGATGTAAAATAAATAAAAAATACGATTCACATCAGCAGCTCTTCTGTCAAATGTTTATCTCGGTAAATTAACCTGATCTAGAAAAACGACTAGAACCACTTGATTCTAGGGCCCAAAAATAAGTTTACGTGTTCCTGCGTTTTGGTGTGTCATTTTCACGTACTCACTGTGTATTCATTATAAACATTAATCGAATTAAATGTGAATATACGTATGAACGGAATATTACAATATTTATTTATAAACTCCAGAAAAAGTGACGGCAACGATTGTTTTCAACACGCAATTATAATTGTCACATGCTCAGCGCCGTAGCTTCCTATGAGGCTATTGAGGCTGAGCCACTTTATAAAAAGTCTGAGCCACCTCATGAAAGATTAGAGTTTTCAAAAAATACTACATTTTTATACTGAAATATGTTAGGAGTTAATTGATTTGCAGAAAAAAATGCAAGCCTCACAAGCATTGCTTATCGAGTTCGCACAAATTTGGCTCATCGATTTTTCGGAAAAAATAATATCGATTTTGTATATTGTGAAACAATGAACCTTGCAGTTAAAATGCGTTGCAATTCACTCAGCCACCCCAACCACTTCCGATTTTGT
>GL501485.1:1397099-1449699 GCA_000149185.1 Mayetiola destructor | reverse complement strand
CATAGAATCCCACAAGAACCTGATAAAATTCCCAAATTGTCAAATAAATCCCAAAAAATCCACTAAAGCCTGAATTTCGGCTCCGTGGAGCACAGCTGGTGATTTCCCAATATTACTAGACACTATTCCCGGGCAAAATCTACCTAAATCCCAATTTGTAGACCGATCGCAGAACAGTAAGTTGGTTAAAAAGTGGGTGGAAGAAGAAAAAGGAAAAAAAACCCCGAATGTAGTAATGCACCTGTGGTGCACTTATAAAAATATATCCAGCAGCAGAATATTCAGTTTGTACTTGATATCTTGTGCTAGGTCTCATCCATTTTGCAATCCACAAATAAATGCACTTCAAGTGTAAAAGCAACGACAATGGTAACCGTAGTGCTAACGACAAATCCACAATTGCAAATGTTTTACGTTATTTAACAATGAATGTGTAGCACCGAACACAGAAGTGATGGTTTTTGATGATTGGAAGCTGGAAAAATTCAAAAGGGACACAGACACACAATATGATGAGAGAAATGGTTAAATGTTGTGGTTCGTTTGAATAGCATGGCATTTGATTTGTGGCCGTGACAGAGGACGGAACGTTATTATTGTCAGCTCTGAATTGATAACCGTTTTGAATCGGCATTTATTTATTGTTCATGTAAGAAGGGTTGCTGTTGGTTTTATACTTATTTTGGTGTGATACATATGTCAAAATTTGTATCTCATAATAATTATCATTATCGGGATTTTCGTGGATAGTGCGGTGCAAAAATTTTTTTTGCAGGATATTTCGACGTGATATTTAAATTTGATTGGAGGAACATTTCTCGGTAGAGTTTCGGGCAATTTATTTAAAAGGGTCAACGAGTCAAACGAGGGTAAGTTGGAAAATTATTGTTTCTTTTTTCTTCTCTATAATTTTTAAATGATGGATCGATTTAAAATGCCACAGAATGGAATCTACCAGCCAATGATCGGCCTTCTTAACTGAAAAATACCTTTTGATTTTATTATGGTGAATTGCAAATGAATCAATTACATTTGCAAATATTCGATTTTATAAAGTGGATTTTAAATAGATGCCGCCAAATCGGTCGGCCTAATCATCAGAACCATTGAAATGGAACAGAATTAAAACACAGGGAAGAACAAATGAAATAATGATATTTGTGTTTGGTGTGTAACAAGTAGAACATTCACAAAGTTTTTCCTGAAAAAAGTTTAAATTTTCTTCCATTTCACATTATACCCTCAATCGCCAGCACAATCACTAAAAGTCTATAGAAGGAAGTGGTTCCCGTTCCCGTTCCGGCACAAAAATTACACGAATCTCAAAACGATTAATTGTTTCTTCGTTTTTATTGCTGTTTAAAATAGTTGCATTTCCTTTCTATTCAAAAATATCTGTTTTGTTTCTTAGTTCTTAGTTGTTTTTTTTTCTGTTGAAAAGTCTGTCTTCGAATAATTGCAAAGAAATTGTTTTAAATTTCCATTTTTTTTCTGTCTTCAATTCAAAAGCAAACAAAAAAAAAAACGGGAAATGAAGAGAAAAATTGAGAAAGAAAGAGAATGAAAGATAAACACCAGGGAAAAGAATTATTATTATTAAAATGAATAGCAAAGAGCGATTCACCTTCCATCCCCCATCCGTTACCGTTAAACTCTCTCCCGAAATGAAGCGATAAAACATTTCGTTGAAAATTAAACAGCAAAAGATTTAAAACGATTTCTTTACAAAAAGATTAACTGACGTTGGATTTTCGATCTATTGAAGTCTTTCCATCAATATTCGCTCCATTCATTTTGAATAATCTTAGTCTGTTTGCCAATCAAAATGATTTTTGTTTATTTTTCCAACAAATCGCTGAAACTGAATGTGAATAAATTTCAAAAGTGTTGATGAATAAATCGTTTCGCTTGACGAATATTTAACATTTCAAACCCACGGTACGAAAGAGTGGCAAAACTGTGTTGTCGGACTCTTTGTTGGATGGTTTCGGATTTTAATTCAGATGTATGTGAATTTCATGAAACTATATTCCTCAACCGATGAAAATTCACTAAACTTTTGGTGCCAAAAAACATGGAAACGGATTCAATTACAGAACACATTTCGCTATTTCAAAATTCTTTTCGAAATTTGCATTTTAAATTTCAGTGACGAAAAATCAACGAAAAACGAAAGAAGGGGAAAATATGAAACGAAAGACACTAGGGCCTCTGTTCGTCTGAATTCAAGCTTATTTGTTTAATAAGGCAAAATCCGGTTGTCAGGAGCCAGAGATGTTGAGGGATGTAGGGATATAAACATTTTTGATTGTTGAAACTTCTGAATTTTGATTAGACGCTAGAATAAATATTTTTTAATTAATTCAACGTCAAATGACAACTTTTATTCATACATTTCATGAACATATTCCATCGAATAAAACCATCAACTGCACACAGACGATACATTTTGCATTTGCATTATAATTTTCATTTAATAATAATCATCATCACAAACACATGAAATGCGATAGCCCAAAATTAAAAAAGTTTTTAATTCGTCAGACACAGCGCGCGCGATTACAATTCCAAAGTAGCTAGGATAAAAAGCGATGGCAACTGGCGACAATGATGATATTAACGACAACAGTGACAATGATGAAGTCGATCGAAGCGATCAAAAACTTTTATTTTTCATTTTTACATTGATGAATGATTTTTATCGCTTAGTTCATTTAAATGCCATTTTAATAATTTGATAAACATTGGCTTCGTTGGCGTTCGTCACTGAATGTCACCGGGAGAAAAAAGGGAGAAAAATCAAAATAAATTTTTCTCGTTATGCGAAACGTATTGTAACACATGTCAGTCAAATGAAGTCATACAATCGACACTCACAGCTCACGGCTCACTAAGCAACCACATACAAATATAGGATGAGGATATGAATGACAGTCATTTCAACAAAACAATTGTTCATGTATCATGTAACATTTGTTCGAGCGTTTTTTATTTTTTTTTATTAACCAACATGGTAACATGACAGATTCAAATCTCCAGCACGATAATTCCATTCTGAACGGGTATTTTTGTTTTTTTTTGTTTTGTTTGAATAGAAGTACTTTTTTCAACACATCAACCGATAGATGGTACAACGTTTTCAGTTTCCAACAAAAAAAAATCAATTTGAATAATCACATTTTTCAATGCAACGGAGCAACATCGAAAAAGAAAGGGACCATCAAAAAGGCATTTAATGCAATTAAACAATCGAAATGATGAATACTGTCGCTATTTTTTACACTCAGTCCCGAATGGCAACGTCTGAATATTACTCAATAATAATTTCAATGTTCGTTTCATCGCTCAAGGGATTTTCAGCACTTAAACAATTATTATTATCGCATGTTTGTTTTTGATTTCGAAATCGTTTGCGACGAGAGTAACCGCAATTCAAGCACAATTTTATTTAGAGACAACCGAAAAGTATAAAAAACCATTTAAAAGTGAACGTTGATCATGAACAATATACACATGTCTATCAAATCACACCGAATCCCTTGCCTCTTTTGATGATTCATTTTGAAAAAATGCTTGATAAAATAGAGTGAGTGTGTAATTTGATTGAAAATTCGCATTGAAAATGAATTTCCATTGGCATTTGCACATACAATTTCCGTATTGTATATGGTGTTGTATTTAACAATGTTCAACAAATAGACCGAATGAATAGAATGTAATTTTGGCCACATTTCATGGTCAGATTAGCTGATTGATGATACACCTACACATAAATGTCAGAACAACGGTGATATTTAATTTTTTTTTTTGGGTTGGATTTCTATCACAATACCCAGTATGCAGGCAATTAATTTAAGCTTAAATTTGTATTCCATTCGGAAGCACAATGCCCACAAAATGAATGAATGTATTCAAATGACGACAATTGAACAATGAAATGAATGATTTTGAACGCACACATAATTTTCGTAAGATGCAAAAACATTCGATTTTCGAATAGCATGAATAGCAAGTATGCAAGAAGTGTGATTCATATCAAGTGTTCGCATGTAGCTTGAAGCCCGTACGAATGAAAACTATTGTTCTTACGATAACATTTCGAAATGTTCGTTGTTTTTTTTTTTTAAACAAGAAAACAAGTGTCTTCAATAAATTCCAAATGACCGACCACATTTAAATGGTGATTTTCTTTCGTAAATCAGTAAAAAGGCTGACCACTGTCCATGGCATCATAATAATTCATTATTTCAAATGCATTTGTGTTTGCATTGAATCCTTTGCCAAGGTAAATAATGAATGTTGACTTTAGAAAATCTCATAATGATGATTTTAATAACAACGCAGAAGAATTCATTTTCTTATTCCCAGGGTATTTGTGTGCCACACTACACCACCACACAAAAGAAAAAAAAACAACCAGAAAATCCCTTTTCTTCGGAAAATACGAAATTTATCCGTTGGTTTGATGTCATTGTCTGAAATGGTATACATATATCTTGGGCTTTCATTTATACAATAATAATAAGGTCCAATTCTTTGCCATCCTCAAATACTTTCAGCTTTCGTATTTGGTTATTTACATTTGGATATAAAGAAAATTGTATTTTATTGCTAATTAAAATGTGTCTTCGAAACCATCGACCATATTTTCATCATTTGCATGGAATTTAAGATGTTGTTTGTCGTATTTCTTTCATTTTCTTAACGAACGATTTATGTGAGCAACGGACAATTTTTCATCGTCAATAATCCACAAGTCTGTGAACCATTTTGCATTCTCCATCCATTATTTCTCATTTTCAATTTTATTTTGTTTTGTTTTTTTGTTCAGTGGTTAAAGATGTGAATTTTTAATCGTTGTCTCAAGATTGTCAAGCCAAAAAAGGATCTCATTTATCGAAACGACAATATGATAAATTTATTAATTACATAAAATAAACACGAGATCTTCCTATCCATTTGATTCCAAATGGTTGAATAAGTCCTTGTAAATGGACAAAACAATAGCAACAAACTTCGTTATTTCGATTGAAATCTTTTGCAAACATTCAAAATTCGGAAAGGGGATAAAACTTCAACAGAGATTGAAATATGCTCGGAAAATGAGAAAGCACAAAAAAGGGCTGAATAGAAGAAGAAGAAGGAGAAAAAGAAAAAATGGGAAAATGAGAAAAGGAAGGCAACAAATAATAATTGTTTTCCGCGATCCACCAACCAGCCAACGAATCATTCCATTTTTGTGATTATTCACGGTTTTGAGCGCCAATTAACTGTGTTGAATTACATTCGACAATGAACATTTTTTCCAATGATATCATAATGCATCGCAAGAACCATGACATAACAATGTCGATGATAGAAAATACATGATGTACTACTATATAGAAAACCAAGTATCCAGAGCAAATTCAACATTTGATTCACTGGAAAATGATTTGCATTTGTGAACAACCTGAAAATGAAATTAAAAACTTTTTGCTTTTCATTATGTTGCTGGCTCATAGTGACGACTTTATCGGAACTGTACATTTTATGTGAACGAACAAACGGAAATATAACGGAATGTCGCATTAAAAAGCACACACACACATGGACGAGAAAAGAGAAGAACGGAAATTCTGCACACAGCGAAACACAATATGACCGAAATAGGGACAGGGGACAGGGGACAGGGGATAAAAGATGAATATTATAACTATCATCATTGGCATATCCATATAATTATGCATAGAGCGTGAAGCGCGGCAGTGACAACAATCGTATAAATTTCACTTCAATTTTTCGTCCATCATTTTGCCACCGCTCTCTGTGACTTCGTTTTTGTCATCCAAAATGGAAAAACTTTTATTATTATTCACTTGCGAATCGAACAAAGCGCTACTATGTTTAAATCTAGTCATTCTCGGCTTTCGACTTTTGGTGCCATTTCTGTTTGCCGGAAACTGCGAAATAATTTTTTTCTGTTGCTGTTATTCAAAATTCGAAAAAAAAAAATTAAAATAAAAAGGAAAAAAATATTTTTTTAAATAAAAACGCCGGATGATTTTGTTGAAATACATGTTTGCTGTGTTCACAGACCACTGACAAGTTTCCATATCCCATTGTCCACTGCAATGTCGGCAAAAATAATGATAATATATTTCGCAAACAAAAATATGCCGAGCTCAACTTCCATTGGCCGACTCTCTTGCTTACAATGTTCAGCGTTTATTGTTCGTACAGAGGTTGGTTTTTTTTTTTTTTTAATTCATTTTATCTCGTCATCTTTTGTGTAATTTTAGTCGCTAGTGCCATTGTAACCGACACTCGTTTTGTTCGAAATGTCGATGTTGATTTTATGATGCAAAATGGGCTCTGCCAGGCAAAAGGGGCGAACGGATTGTAAATATCAATGGTTGAGACAACATGGGATAGGAACAACCAAGAATGAAAAAAAAACACATGAAAACCCATTCATTTGCGTACTAAATTGAGATTTTAATGCACTTTATCGTATTGTTCCATTGTTAAAAACTTATGCTCGTTGCTGCATTAGTAAATGTTCGTTTGTTCTCGTGTTTATTCGTGTGCTTTTTTTTTTATTTCTTTGTTTATCTGTTGATTGAACAATTGAAAACATTCAAATATAGATAAGCTTCATGCTTCATTTGTGTATTGTGTAATATGGCATTTAATTTGTTTGTTTAATTTTGAAATTATTTCAGGATTAGAAAATGTCCGAAGAATCAGCAACGCTTCCATCATCCGCAAGCATTCCATCATCAATGCAGCAGCCAAAGCAACGCATCAATCCGCATGACATTCGAAATGTTGATTTGGTTCAGCGATTTTTAGCCGCAAGTCCATCCTATTTATATTCACCACCGCCACTTGGGCCACCGAATTTCTTTTTTAGTGAAATGCTTCGCACTTTGGTACAAAATAAAGCCAACGAAAATGCTCGAACGATATCGAATCAATTGCGACGACCACGAAAACGTTTATGGACACCACCGATTCGTCCAGATTCGACTAAAGAGCTCACACCAAATGAAAAACCATTGGAATTGACAACGAAACATCATCATCAATTGCAACCGAGTGCATTCAATCCAATGATGGCCAAAAGTCCAAAACTTGAATCAAATGACAATTCAAACGAAAACATCGTACAAAAATCCTCATCAACGAAAATTGAGGATTTCAAAATTCCTGCCGCATATTCAACGAATGCAAACAATTCGAATATGAATGAACAATCGGCCGCTTCATTGCCACCATCAGATTTGGTAATGCCACAAATACCGCCAATGTGGTATCCACCACTTTATCCACCTTACGGCATTGATCCATTGCATTTTTTCATTGATTTACGCGTTTCTGGACAAATTTACGATCGTAAAAAAGAAAATGGTTCACCATCCCAGGACAACAAAAACGAAAATAACAATCAAATTGGACTTAATCGACATGGATCAGCTTTTAGTGTTCCAACAAAATATGATAAAGGTTCAACGACAGTAGCGGCTGCAGCAGCAGCACTAAATTTATCCTCAACAACACTTTCAAAATCAAATTGCATGGATTTTGTAAACAATAATAATAATAATAATAATAATGATAATCATTATGGAGTCTCTGATGATAAATCACGGAATACAAACTATGTTTTGCAAAATTTACCAAGGATATATACACATTTGAGCAGCCCACAAAATAATACATCAGCTGAAGATCGACAACTATTTCAATCAGAAGAAAGTGAAAGTATTAAATCGGAATCCGAAATCGATGTTAAAGATCATGAACAAATGTCCAATCATTCCGATGATGTTGTTATTGTTGATGGCCATGTTGGTGGTGGTGGACAACACGAGAAGAGACTCATCAAACGAAAGTAGCAAGCATTTTCTGAACGAATTTTTTTTTCTTCATTGTTTACAAATGAAATGTGATTTTAAAGTTTTTTTTTTCTACTAGTGTTAGACTCTAAATTAGCTCATTAGTATATTTATTCGATTTTAATTCATCGAAGGTCTTGTGACTAACCTGATCCATAATCCATACGGAATCGATTTTCGAACTAATTGTGTATGCGTATGGAAATATTTGTCATTGAAAAAAAAAACATTCCTTGCATTTTCTTGTTCCAGTGAAGTTGCCGCTAAAAAGGCACAATTTATTAATATTCAAATAAAAATTCAATTAAATTTTCTCATATGAGAATTAATTGAGCACGTTTTTATTAAATTTCATTCAAACGCTAATATAATAAATCTAAATGTTAATAAAAAAAAAAAATCCGGAAAAAAACAAAACAAAAATTATTAAAATCGAATTAATTAATTAAGACATTAACAAAAAAAAAACAATCTCAAATTGAATAGCATGCGATTTCCAAAATTTTTCATATCACTCATTGATTATTATTATTATTACTATAAATCATCCTAATCTCCTGTCGATAATGACGTGGAAAGCTCATTTTTGGCGGCCATTTCGAGCCGTTGAACGGTATTGAGTTGTAACGACGATTTAGCAATTTCTAAAGCCGTTTTACCGTCGGCATTTCGAATCTTTGTGTTCGGTTCATGTTTGAGCAAAGCATCAACTAATTGAAAATCATTAAATTTAACAGCTAAATGAAGTGCAGTATCTCCATTTGCATCTTGTATATCAATAACTGGAAATTCATCTGTCGATCGAATGCAATTCAATAGTAAATTTAAAATTTCAATGGATTTCGTGAGAATGGCTAAATGAATGGCAGTGTATTTCATGACTTTTGTTTGACAATCCAATCGTGCGCCCATTTCCAATATTTTCGCAATTAAATCGATCATTTCCATTTGAATGGCTGCATGCAGTGGTGACAATCCTTCGCCACTACTCAATTCATCTATTTCGGCCGGATCATAACTTCGAATCATTGGCTGCATTGTTTTCATATCAGTATTGTTTTGTTTTCGACTTAAATATTCATTGATATGTTTACATTTGTCACAATCGCATAGCGGATGACAAACTTTTACTTGGCAATCGTTTGGTAATTCGATGCCCAAAAAATGACATGCCAATTTGGTGTCACCATTTTTGATGGCACTTATCACTTTGTCATTGTTTGTTTTTGGCGATAAAAATGTGACACCACCATCATTGATGGCCGTCGAAAAGCAACCACGAAAAATTTCATGCACTTGTTGCAGGGAATTCGTTGACGAGACGGCCGAAAGACTTGAGCACGTACTTTGATCATCCCAATCGCTTGTATTATCGGCCTGGTCTGGAATGGAAACGACAGCATTTTGAATGAGATTGGCTATACGATTGCTGTGTGCATAATCGATAGCTGTGTGACCGGCACGATTTTTAACATCCGTTTGAATGCCATATTCCAAAAGTGTTTCGATTATTTCGCTGAATCCCCATTTGCTGGCCATATGCAAAACGGTATCGCCAAATTTATTTGTTGCATTCCGATCGATGCACACTTTCAAATGATCCGAATAATAAAGTAAAGCTTTCACACAATTTCCATGACCATTTAAGCAGCTCAAGTGTAATGCGGTATTTTTATCGGATGTTAATGCATTTATATCGGCTCCGGCATGCAATAATAATAACAATATATTTTGATGACCACGTATGCTTGCATAATGCAATGGCGTATAATTATTTTCATCTTTTATGTGCAAATCAACGCCCAGAGCCAATAATAAATTTAACATTTTCGGTAAACCATACATTGCGGCACAATGAATCGCTGCGTGACCATGTCCATTTTGAAGATTTATGCGGCTTTCGGGAAATTTTGAAATTACATCAATTTCATCGATATCACTCTCATAAATGCCATCGTCTGTATCACTTGATCGTTGTTCATTCGGACGATTCGCGTCGATCGTTATCTTTGAATTGTTACCCAAACATTCGTCACTGTTTTTCGATGTAACAGCAGAAACATTTTGATTACCAATCACAATATCCTTATCAGTTTTAAGCAATTTGATTATTTCGACTTCGTCTTCGGCCAATATTCGGCCAAATAAATAATCAACAAAATGTTCTTTGCTGGCAAAATGACGTTGTGCGACTTCGGCGCCATATTTTGATGTTAGCCTTGTGATAGTTGTTGATTTTTTAAATTCTTGCAAATCAATTGATTCAATGTACAAAATGGCCGCTTCTAATGTGGTTATCAAAAAGCTATCGATACCTTTATCGGAAGCGTCCGAAAATTCGGTGAAAATGAAATTTTTCAAATAATGCAACGTTGGAATCCAATGCGTTAGACCAGATTTAATGATGACAAAAACAAGCATCGGAATCAGTTCGTCGACTGATATATTATTATGTTTACTTTGTGATGCAGCTGTCATTGCGCGTCGTAAACAGCCTGTTCAGAAACAGACAAATAAAAAAACAAATAAACAAACAAACAAAATTAAAATACAATTTTTGGAGTCACACAAATAATATATTATTTGTATCAAAAGGAAAAATGCCATCATCATAAACTTACACATTTTCTCAATGGGCGTTGTCAGGTCAGCGATTTTAATTAATTCAATGCGAACGCGTCCAATAACCTCACTGTGGCTGGCATTCATTTTGAAATCTCTTACATTTGCATCCGATAAATTTCGCAAATGTCGATTGAATTTTTCATTTTGATATTCGGTGGCCACGGTGATTGCATCAAATAGCCAACTATACAACAAATCCATAATATATGTTTCTAATGCAATGCGAAAAACACGCCGAAAATGTTGATCATGCATACATTTTTCATATAAACATCGATGATACATCATTTTTTTAAAACAATGATCGAATAAAATCTCAACCGAATTTTTAATCTTTTTCAAAATTATAGACGATGCGGTCGAATCGTTGGCTAAACAATTTGACTGTGTCAATGATTCGGTGCATGTTGTATTTCTCATAAAACTACCACAAATACTTTCAATTTTGCGAAAAATTGCCTTTGAATTGGTTTCATTCCAAATTAATGTGACAGCATCTTGTAAACCGCGTACAATAAATATACCATTTGGTGTATCTGTTGCACTGATTACGTTGGCACTCAATAAAAGTGGCCATTCAATGCACCACACTTTATATTTGAGTAAACCTTTTGTGTAGAAAATCTCTTCGAATAAAATGGTTGATGCGACCGAACGAATGTGTAGTTTGCCATCCACTTGTTTTACATCGGCTCCCAGTAAATTTGTATATTGTTCGGCAATTTCATCGTGTGGAATTAGAATGTGAGCCAATAAAAAGTCTGTATCGCTTAGATTTTCTGGTTTAATTGCAGCCGCCCGAGGTACACATATTATCCAATTTTCCAATGGTGCCGTATCAATCAGTATTTTATGTTCATTTTGAAGTTTTTGAAAAAATTTATTCTGTGACAAATCTTCGTCGTACAACGATTGAAATGCCATCGTTTTGTATTTATCTGGCTCTGTGATCCAAATGTAAATTGATGAATTTTTCAACTATGAACACTATTAATGCTGACACATGCTGTTGTGCTAAAAGTCACAAGAACTCGAATTGAATGTGGAATTTATTTATGCATTCAAATTTTATTTGTTAGTTTTAATTTTTTTCTCCGATGAATCGAAACGATTAGAATACAAATGAAATAAAATCGAATGCACTTGTTGGTTTTCCTATCGGAATGACAATTTGATATTTTAGATGTAACACGCACCTAGCACCCAGAATAATCGACGAACAACACTATACATGTGAATTGCGTCTCGCATTTCGCATTACAATCGAAAGATTAGACTTTTGTTTGTTTTCCTTTTTTTCCACTAAATAAAAAGTATGTTGAATGTGTATTGGTGTTGTTGTTGTTGTTGTTGTTGACTTCTGTCAGCTGAGCTGATGTCATGTAATAGTGAGCAGCAACAGGGCCATCTAGTGAATGTGGCTACAATTTTATTACTATTATATTTGAAAATGATTTTGCTTTTGTTTCGTTGACTAGGAAAAGGAAGCATTGATTGAAAATCGAAATGAACGTCCATACATGCCACATTTTGTGATAAAATGAATAAAAGTATTTATTCAGGGACTGACAGATTCTTTAACAGCTCACACGCAAAATCAAGTGACAACAAAGCGACAAAGACAAAAGAAAAACATCAAAAAGAAATAATTTTGGTACACAATTGCATTTCATCATTTGTTTTAAATTATTTTCGTTACTAATTTTCGTAAATATCAAAATAAAAAAAGACAAAAAAAAAAAGAGGCATGTGTGTCTCCAGTTGCGATTCATTTTACATTTTCGTTTCTTAATTATAAAAACTAGAAATGGCGTTTGTTCTGTTAAATTCCACATATATATATTGAGTTGAGTGTAGTCGTCCGTCGCTTGTCTTAAAATAATAAGATTTGTCCATGAAGAAATATACAGGACGACCATCTGATCCTGCTCAATTCGTTTGCTGTGTATGTATTCCTATACAATAATAATAATAATATTAATAATAATGATAGTAGTAGTAGCCAGTTGTTGATATAAATCAGCGTCAATTGCATTCACATCAACTTTCTACAAAATGTTATATAAATAAAACGAAAGCTTTGTATCCAAAATTTTACACCCATTCAGCGTCGTGTTATGTTTTTTTCGTATGTAAAAGTGGTGTTTTTTCAGCTGCTTGCTGGGATCTAGTATCATTGGTATGACTAAGTGAGCTATCACGATGTGGCATTTGCCATTGATGTTGTTGCTGCGGTTGTTGTTGTTGGGAATAATAAGAACGTGCACCACTTCCACTTCGACGTTGTTTCTGTCGATGAAATAATTCATGCAGATAAAGTGTACTCAAAACCATATCGGCCGTAACTAATGAATCGGGTGTATTTGATATAGGTTCATAGCCTCCAGCCTGACCATACAAACTATGAAATAGACCACGATCATGTGCAGCAGCATTCACTGGACCCTCAAGATGTGAGGCACCAATTCGAACGCTGCCCATCATCGAATTGCTGCGTTGATGCGATGCTAATGTTTCGGTAGCCGTTAGTTGTTCCCCATTCTCATCTTGTTCATTCTCTTGAATGTTATCCAATGTGCTTCGATAATTGATCGATGGATTATCGGATAGATGTTGTTGAAGCATTCGATTAAAATCATTTCCTTGTGATGGCATATCCACATCTGGATGATGTGACAACAAAGTTGAATTACGAAATATTCCGGCTGGCATTTGTGACATTCCCATAAATGAACCGGCTTGCATTCGTTGCGGTAACATTAATGAATCAACAATGGACGAATAGTCACCGCCAAGACTGCCAACCGAAAATAAGCTTTGTGCCATTGCTGTGTTCAATGCACCAGTTTGTCGGGTTCGATTGAAGTCTTGTTGTGCATGGCGTCTCAAACCATTCACAAAATTATGAGCATCGGATGGCATTTTCCATTCGGGATTCGTTAATGTAAAATGAACCAATGACAGCTCCGTTTTACCATGTTCACCTTGTGTATATTTATTTGTTTCACAGGCTGGTGCTGGTGTGGTCGGTTCCGTTAAATCACCAATTGTACTATGCGTTGGTTGCCATTCTGGATTACCATGTTTTCGTACATCCATTTGTGCAAATGAACAAACATCACCCACTCCGACCACTGAAACGGTAAAATTTCGAAAAAAATCCACATAATCCAATGCCTTTGGTCGTATGTAGAACAGTAAAATGAATGGTGTTGTGATTGGACTCAACAATTCGGATAGAACGTAAAAGGCACGTAGCTGGAAAAATTGCCCGAATTGGGCACGAACGTGACTTGTGTGCGCCTGACCTTTCCATGCAATGGGCAAATAATGAGTGTGAGCCAGAACAGCGGTCATTAATTGTTCGGGACAAAAAATGAGATTCTCATCGGGAATCAAAACTCTCGAAACGATTGCAAGCAATGTTAAAATTGAAACAATTTGTAAAATATGTTCAATATGAGCCACATCCTCATCGATGAACATAAAAAATAGCAATATAATTGTCGAAACACCGCCAAACAAAAATGAAAGTTTTCTGAAATTGGAACCAAAAAAAAAAAAAAAGAAAAAAAAACGGGAATCATTAAAATTATGAAATCAAAAATTCGAATGAGATATGTTTTACTTACCGGGCTATCACAGCACCCATTGGTGATGAAAATGATTCCATATATTTGACGGCCGGCCGATAAGCTCGATTCAAACGAGTTTGTAGCTCGTGATCTAATTCATTAAAATGTCGCATATAAAGCATTCCATATTGTGACCAGCAACGAATGCCCAAAACTCCAGGATCTCTTTTAACCAACTGTTTTCAGCACACACACACACGAAATGAGACAAAATAAGATTCAATTATTATTATAATTAATATTGTAGTTGATTTCTATTTATCAAATGCAAATGCACTTACATCGCCATAGCTAAACAAACAGAAAATAACTGCAAACAAAAATATCACCGGTGATAATGCCAAATTGATGAGGCCAGCATATAAAATATATTTTGATAATTGTTGTGACAATTCGGCACGATTTGTGGTTCTTTTGTATTGCTCTTTTAAATGCCAGTTATCATACACTGACCATGGGCTGCCTGTAACATTTTAATATCGAAATCAAATAAACGATCGTTCAAATGAGACTGACAAAAGATCCGAAAATAATAATGACTTACGGAAAAATATCAGCTCCAAATTAAAACGAAGACTTTTACTAAAGAAATTCGTTTCCCCGACCAGCGGCAAATTAACCGTTGATTGTATCAGATTTTTATTCATCATCGCTACCATATAATTTTTGAATCTGCAATACGATTTGAAAAAAAAAGAAGATTATTAATGATTTCGAGTTCAAAGAAAATGTGATTTCGGATATATTTAGTTTACCGTAGAATACGATGATAAATATCCAATTCGGTAAGCTGTTCCTTGTGAATGCACATTTGTTGTTCAACTTGAACTTCTCGGATCCGGCGTTGCACTTCATGCCAAGTATAATTGTCTAATTCATTCTACAAAAAAAAAAATACATTTAAAAAAAAACTTCTGGTTTTTGCGGGTGTTTCCGAAATGGAAATTGACATAACACTCACATCGTCTATTTTCAATGCATTATTGAAAAATTTCTTAATGTCATAAAATTGCACAGCATGATAACAGAATCGAATGAATCGATATACCCAAAATAGGGTCGATAAAATAATGATTAACCACCAAAATATATGAATTGAGCTGACACATTCTCCATGGTTTAATATTACATCTTCTATTGTAATTCGTGTGTGATTCCTTAAAAATTAACAAAAAAAAAAAAAAAAATCATTAAATTGTTAAAAATCTTTTACAACATGTGAATAAATAGGTCAGCTTACCCATCAAGAACACGATAATCAACGCAAAATAAAACGATCGTCACAAACCATACAACAAATGCAAATATTATTAAATCCATCACATAATTCACCATCATCACATTAAAACCATGCTTTTGATGATAATTATACATTCGTGTAAAAAATGAATCCAAATCCTCAATGTGATTCCAGCGAGCTATTGTCGAAAAATGTCAAATGTTCGAAAGAGAGAAAAAAACGGATCAAAATTAATAGTGCATTCGATCCGAATGGATGATATTCAAAAATTCAAACCTTTACTCGTATCAGGAACAACATGAATCATAATGCTATTATCACGATGAGCATCTTCATTTTCTGTATCGGTGGTTTCATCAATAGCATATCCCTCATGATTTGGAGTAGATTTTTCAATAAATGGATTGGCTTGTTGATTGGCCATTGCCTGATAATTTACATCATTAGCCATTTCGATTTGAAACGAAATTAGCTTCGTCCGAATGCCAAAGAAAATTTAATGAATTTTTGTCTGTTATCAAAACATGTGCACGTTGATAGGGAAGACTGCCCGCTTTTTCGAGTATTATTGTTGAGCCCCTGCGTTCTTATCCAATGTGTGTGTGTGTGTGTTTTTCTCTGTTTGATGCTTACTGCTCACCTCATTTGAACTCGTTCCGACTGCAAAACACAAGCTAAACAAAAACCAAAACAAAACGAAAAAAAAGCAAGACGAGAAAGGACAACAAAAAGAGAAAAACGATATTGAATGATTTGTTGAAATAAAACAAATGCCATATAGGTATCACCTAACCTTGAATTGAAAGAAATAATAAATAAATTGGCAAATTCAATAAACCAAATACGTATGACAAATGTAGACAACACCAAAATGTGTGCTCAAATCAGGGACAAACATGGCATATCGCTTATTATCTACTGCCTATTGCAATTAAGTAAAGAGAACGAAAACAAAAACAGAAAACAAACAAAAATTAATTCAAAAATCGCTAATATCGATGGCAACTGGGGGAAGAAAATATGTGCAAATAAACAAACGTTTCGAAAATTTTATTGTTTGTGTGTTGTTATTGTTTTCTTTTTCTTTTGCGCGATTAAATGACAACATCAACAGCTGATACTGACTTTATGTTCCCTTTCTCGATACGCATGTGTGGTTCCATTCAAATGGAACCATATTCAATGCCTTGTCAGTGTCATACATCGATGCAATATTTTTATGTAAAAATTATTGGACACTGAGCAGCACACATACAACTTAAACGCAACAATATTTATCGTATGTGAACTGTGCACGCTTCAATACAAAACCAAACACACAAAATGTAAAAATCATAACAATTGTCATGCATACACAACTGCTTGATATGTGTGTAGTTCGATCAGATGTCGAACCGCCCGTTATAAACAAAGATTAAGCCATTTGTTTGCAACCAACGAAAAAAGAAAAACCGAAACAAAAAAATAAAACTGAAATTGAAAATTCATATGTATGTGAAGAGTGAAAAGACACATTGCACGGGCCTGAACATGTAAATTGAGACAAAATGAAAAATTCAAATGAAAAAGACAAATAAACGGATTCTATTTTCGTATATCGATTTGCTATTTTGCTCTGTTCCTGTTCGTTGTTCGTATCTTATGTGCCATTTTTTTTTTTTATTATTTTTTTTTTAAGTGAATTTGATGTCCATCATACGTGATACAGCTGATTTCTCTTTTTTAAATGCCTTCGGATTTCATGTGTACAGTTGTGTGTGTGTGTGTGTATGTGAGTTTGGTTTTGTTTGTATGTGTATCGACTCTTGTATCATTTTCATTGCGCGTTTTTGTTGATTTCGATGTTGAATCTCAAACAAAGGATTTCACAAATATAAATAATATATATTAAGACCGATTGAGAAGAATG
Organism: Mayetiola destructor; assembly: GCA_000149185.1. NCBI lineage: Eukaryota > Metazoa > Arthropoda > Insecta > Diptera > Cecidomyiidae > Mayetiola > Mayetiola destructor. Next base: position 1,432,410 of record GL501485.1, on the reverse strand, counting down.
AAACCTGACCGATACAATACAAAACTGTGACATTTTCTTTTTGTTTTTTACTTTTTGTTTTTTTTTGGCATTTCTTAATCGTTCCAATCACGATGTAAAGTCATGTTAAATGATTTTCATTATTTTAAATGAATTGAGCACACAACTAACCAATTAAATGAATTTCAAATACGCAAAAGATTACACGAAAAACTTTTATTTTCCTCCTAGTTAAATATTATTATTAAAAAATTACGCACTTTGACTATTAGTTTTCCGTCTTATCGCAAGGCAATGTTGGTCGTTAGTCGATGATTTTTGAAATTTTTCGTTTGTTTCTCGTTTAAACTTGTTTTTCTCACTTTATTCGAATTTTCCGTAAGCAAATTTCTGTCACTTGTAATTTTCTAATTTTTTCGCTTTTTTGTGCAATAAAAAATGGTTGAAATAGATTTTATTTAAAACCAAAGAGACCGAATTTGGATCATGTGCAGCAGCATTCACTGGACCCTCAAGATGTGAGGCACCAATTCGAACGCTGCCCATCATCGAATTGCTGCGTTGATGCGATGCTAATGTTTCGGTAGCCGTTAGTTGTTCACCATTCTCATCTTGTTCATTCTCTTGAATGTTATCCAATGTGCTTCGATAATTGATCGATGGATTATCGGATAGATGTTGTTGAAGCATTCGATTAAAATCATTTCCTTGTGATGGCATATCCACATCTGGATGATGTGACAACAAAGTTGAATTACGCAATATTCCGGCTGGCATTTGTGACATTCCCATAAATGAACCGGCTTGCATTCGTTGCGGTAACATTAATGAATCAACAATGGACGAATAGTCACCGCCAAGACTGCCAACCGAAAATAAGCTTTGTGCCATTGCTGTGTTCAATGCACCAGTTTGTCGGGTTCGATTGAAGTCTTGTTGTGCATGGCGTCTCAAACCATTCACAAAATTATGAGCATCGGATGGCATTTTCCATTCGGGATTCGTTAATGTAAAATGAACCAATGACAGCTCCGTTTTACCATGTTCACCTTGTGTATATTTATTTGTTTCACAGGCTGGTGCTGGTGTGGTCGGTTCCGTTAAATCACCAATTGTACTATGCGTTGGTTGCCATTCTGGATTACCATGTTTTCGTACATCCATTTGTGCAAATGAACAAACATCACCCACTCCGACCACTGAAACGGTAAAATTTCGAAAAAAATCCACATAATCCAATGCCTTTGGTCGTATGTAGAACAGTAAAATGAATGGTGTTGTGATTGGACTCAACAATTCGGATAGAACGTAAAAGGCACGTAGCTGGAAAAATTGCCCGAATTGAGCACGAACGTGACTTGTGTGCGCCTGACCTTTCCATGCAATGGGCAAATAATGAGTGTGAGCCAGAACAGCGGTCATTAATTGTTCGGGACAAAAAATGAGATTCTCATCGGGAATCAAAACTCTCGAAACGATTGCAAGCAATGTTAAAATTGAAACAATTTGTAAAATATGTTCAATATGAGCCACATCCTCATCGATGAACATAAAAAATAGCAATATAATTGTCGAAACACCGCCAAACAAAAATGAAAGTTTTCTGAAATTGTAACCAGAAAAAAAAAAAGAAAAAAAAACGGGAATCATTAAAATTATGAAATCAAAAATTCGAATGAGATATGTTTTACTTACCGGGCTATCACAGCACCCATTGGTGATGAAAATGATTCCATATATTTGACGGCCGGCCGATAAGCTCGATTCAAACGAGTTTGTAGCTCGTGATCTAATTCATTAAAATGTCGCATATAAAGCATTCCATATTGTGACCAGCAACGAATGCCCAAAACTCCAGGATCTCTTTTAACCAACTGTTTTCAGCACACACACACACGAAATGAGACAAAATAAGATTCAATTATTATTATAATTAATATTGTAGTTGATTTCTATTTATCAAATGCAAATGCACTTACATCGCCATAGCTAAACAAACAGAAAATAACTGCAAACAAAAATATCACCGGTGATAATGCCAAATTGATGAGGCCAGCATATAAAATATATTTTGATAATTGTTGTGACAATTCGGCACGATTTGTGGTTCTTTTGTATTGCTCTTTTAAATGCCAGTTATCATACACTGACCATGGGCTGCCTGTAACATTTTAATATCGAAATCAAATAAACGATCGTTCAAATGAGACTGACAAAAGATCCGAAAATAATAATGACTTACGGAAAAATATCAGCTCCAAATTAAAACGAAGACTTTTACTAAAGAAATTCGTTTCCCCGACCAGCGGCAAATTAACCGTTGATTGTATCAGATTTTTATTCATCATCGCTACCATATAATTTTTGAATCTGCAATACGATTTGAAAAAAAAAGAAGATTATTAATGATTTCGAGTTCAAAGAAAATGTGATTTCGGATATATTTAGTTTACCGTAGAATACGATGATAAATATCCAATTCGGTAAGCTGTTCCTTGTGAATGCACATTTGTTGTTCAACTTGAACTTCTCGGATCCGGCGTTGCACTTCATGCCAAGTATAATTGTCTAATTCATTCTACAAAAAAAAAAATACATTTAAAAAAAAACTTCTGGTTTTTGCGGGTGTTTCCGAAATGGAAATTGACATAACACTCACATCGTCTATTTTCAATGCATTATTGAAAAATTTCTTAATGTCATAAAATTGCACAGCATGATAACAGAATCGAATGAATCGATATACCCAAAATAGGGTCGATAAAATAATGATTAACCACCAAAATATATGAATTGAGCTGACACATTCTCCATGGTTTAATATTACATCTTCTATTGTAATTCGTGTGTGATTCCTTAAAATTCAAAAAATTTAAAAAAAAAAAAAAAAATAAACAATTAAATTAGTTAAAAATTCTTTTACAACATGTGAATAAATAGGTCAGCTTACCCATCAAGAACACGATAATCAACGCAAAATAAAACGATCGTCACAAACCATACAACAAATGCAAATATTATTAAATCCATCACATAATTCACCATCATCACATTAAAACCATGCTTTTGATGATAATTATACATTCGTGTAAAAAATGAATCCAAATCCTCAATGTGATTCCAGCGAGCTATTGTCGAAAAATGTCAAATGTTCGAAAGAGAGAGAAAAAACGGATCAAAATTAATAGTGCATTCGATCCGAATGGATGATATTCAAAAATTCAAACCTTTACTCGTATCAGGAACAACATGAATCATAATGCTATTATCACGATGAGCATCTTCATTTTCTGTATCGGTGGTTTCATCAATAGCATATCCCTCATGATTTGGAGTAGATTTTTCAATAAATGGATTGGCTTGTTGATTGGCCATTGCCTGATAATTTACATCATTAGCCATTTCGATTTGAAACGAAATTAGCTTCGTCCGAATGCCAAAGAAAATTCAATGAATTTTTGTCTGTTATCAAAACATGTGCACGTTGATACGGAAGACTGCCCGCTTTTTCGAGTATTATTGTTGAGCCCCTGCGTTCTTATCCAATGTGTGTGTGTGTGTGTGTTTTTCTCTGTTTGATGCTTACTGCTCACCTCATTTGAACTCGTTCCGACTGCAAAACACAAGCTAAACAAAAACCAAAACAAAACGAAAAAAAAGCAAGACGAGAAAGGACAACAAAAAGAGAAAAACGATATTGAATGATTTGTTGAAATAAAACAAATGCCATATAGGTATCACCTAACCTTGAATTGAAAGAAATAATAAATAAATTGGCAAATTCAATAAACCAAATACGTATGACAAATGTAGACAACACCAAAATGTGTGCTCAAATCAGGGACAAACATGGCATATCGCTTATTATCTACTGCCTATTGCAATTAAGTAAAGAGAACGAAAACAGAAAACAGAAAACAAACAAAAATTAATTCAAAAATCGCTAATATCGATGGCAACTGGGGGAAGAAAATATGTGCAAATAAACAAACGTTTCGAAAATTTTATTGTTTGTGTGTTGTTATTGTTTTCTTTTTCTTTTGCGCGATTAAATGACAACATCAACAGCTGATACTGACTTTATGTTCCCTTTCTCGATACGCATGTGTGGTTCCATTCAAATGGAACCATATTCAATGCCTTGTCAGTGTCATACATCGATGCAATATTTTTATGTAAAAATTATTGGACACTGAGCAGCACACATACAACTTAAACGCAACAATATTTATCGTATGTGAACTGTGCACGCTTCAATACAAAACCAAACACACAAAATGTAAAAATCATAACAATTGTCATGCATACACAACTGCTTGATATGTGTGTAGTTCGATCAGATGTCGAACCGCCCGTTATAAACAAAGATTAAGCCATTTGTTTGCAACCAACGAAAAAAGAAAAACCGAAACAAAAAAATAAAACTGAAATTGAAAATTCATATGTATGTGAAGAGTGAAAAGACACATTGCACGGGCCTGAACATGTAAATTGAGACAAAATGAAAAATTCAAATGAAAAAGACAAATAAACGGATTCTATTTTCGTATATCGATTTGCTATTTTGCTCTGTTCCTGTTCGTTGTTCGTATCTTATGTGCCTATTTTTTTTTTTTATTTATTTTTTTTTTAAGTGAATTTGATGTCCATCATACGTGATACAGCTGATTTCTCTTTTTTAAATGCCTTCGGATTTCATGTGTACAGTTGTGTGTGTGTGTGTGTATGTGAGTTTGGTTTTGTTTGTATGTGTATCGACTCTTGTATCATTTTCATTGCGCGTTTTTGTTGATTTCGATGTTGAATCTCAAACAAAGGATTTCACAAATATAAATAATATATATTAAGACCGATTGAGAAGAATGAAACCTGACCGATACAATACAAAACTGTGACATTTTCTTTTTGTTTTTTACTTTTTTGTTTTTTTTTGGCATTTCTTAATCGCTCCAATCACGATGTAAAGTCATGTTAAATGATTTTCATTATTTTAAATGAATTGAGCACACAACTAACCAATTAAATGAATTTCAAATACGCAAAAGATTACACGAAAAACTTTTATTTTCCTCCTAGTTAAATATTATTATTAAAAAATTACGCACTTTGACTATTAGTTTTCCGTCTTATCGCAAGGCAATGTTGGTCGTTAGTCGATGATTTTTGAAATTTTTCGTTTGTTTCTCGTTTAAACTTGTTTTTCTCACTTTATTCGAATTTTCCGTAAGCAAATTTCTGTCACTTGTAATTTTCTAATTTATTCGCTTTTTTGTGCAATAAAAAATGGTTGAAATAGATTTTATTTAAAACCAAAGAGACCGAATTTGGTCACACATTTTAACACATTTTCACAATAAATGTTCGTCAAAAAGATTTTCAATTATTTCGTTTGCTACGTTCGCTTCTCTATCGTCTACAGTTGACTAATGAATGAAAACACATTACTAAATTCGCAGTTGAAAAATTCTTTTTGTTGTTTATCATATGCGTTTGTTTTGGTATGTCTGCGTGTGTGTGTGTGTGTGTGTGTGTGATTGTGTGTATGGATGTATGTGTTGTATCAAGTGAAGTTGGCCCAGTTTTGCGTCACATTATCAATGTTAACCCGTATGAATATGATCGATTCTTTGCCCATCTATAATTTTAATTTAAAAGATTTTTTTGAAGAAAATTCTTGGGATATTATGCTGGATTCGATGCCCTACAAATAATCATTGTGCTTGACATATTCAAAATCAAATTTTCCATTTAATTGTAGATTATAGCTGTGTGCCGACTAGGAATGAATGGGAAGACAGAGTTAACACGGTTGACAGTGACTTTGACATTTCATATTGGGCACGTTTTGAATGATGTTAAAAATTACTTTGATCACGAAATGCATCGAATTTGGTCGAAAATATTGAAAAACTCGCCAAATCTGCAGCCAACATTCGCCTGGCATGGACGTTCGTTGGGTTCGATCACTGGAAAGCAAGTGAAAAATTGTTATAAATCAAAAAATGTGTGAAAAATATAAGGAGATTCCATTTTATATTCCAGTCGACCGGTTCGAATACTGGGTATTGAAACCTCTTGCGACGAAACGGCATCAGCAATTGTGGACGGTACAGGCAAGATTCTGGGCGAAAGCGTAAATTCTCAGCTTCAATTTCATTTGAGGTAAATTTCCAGCAGAAGAAATAATGTTCAAAAATTCAAAAAGTTCAATTTTTATATTTTTCCGTTAAGGAACGGAGGAATCAATCCAATACTAGCCCATGAGATGCATCGTGACCACATTGTTCAGGTAGTGGATGAAACTTTGCAAGCATCAAACATACCGATCGAAGATGTTGATGCAATTGCTGTTACAAATCGGCCTGGTAAAAGCGTTAACCATTTGAACGCGTTAGATAATAATAATCGCTTTTTCTTTAACATATTCAGGCATTATGGAATGTTTAATCATTGGAGTGCGTTATGCTCGTCATTTGGCACGAAAATATAACAAGCCATTAATACCAATCCATCATATGGAAGCACATGCTCTGACCGAACGTTTAGAAAATAACAAAAATTTGACATTTCCATTTTTGTGTTTGTTGGCCAGTGGTGGCCATTGTCAATTGACCATTGTGAAAAATGTCACCGAATTCCTTTTGCTCGGCGAAGCAATTGACAAATCACCTGGATCCTGTTTCGATCGAGTTGCAAGAGCATTAAGATTACAATCGTTGTCGGAATTTCGAACATTTAGTGGAGGAAAGGCCATCGAAATGGCAGCCTATAAATCGTCTAAACCGGATCGATTTGATGGACTTTTTAAACTACCGAAATTTTCCGAACGACATTGTAATTTTAGCTTTGGCGGTTTTATGGGTCAAGCCTTGAACGGTATTGCAGATTTAGATAAGAATGGAGATAAGTCAGCCAATGGAATGATTCCATATTATGAAGATTTTTGTGCATCTTTTTTAAGAGGAATAACCAAACACATTTTAAGTCGAACGCAGAGGGCCATTCATTTTTGTGAACGAAGCGGCATTTTTGGCTATGGAGCTAATAAATTACCGAAAAATTTTGTTTTTTCTGGTGGCGTTGCGTGCAATGATTTCATTTACAAGGCTCTCACAGAGTTTGTCGCTCAAAATGGTTTTCAGGCATATCGATCATCGAAACGGTTATGCTCCGATAATGGTGTGATGATTGCCTGGAATGGAGTTGAGCGATGGCATCATGCTGCAAATGATTATAGAAATTTGGATATTGATAGCGTTTTTCCAACGCGAGACGGTAAATTAGGTATCGATTATTCCAAAGAGGTTTTAAAAAAAGATTTAAAAAGCACAAAAATTAAGATTCCATGTATGACAGCAGCCACAATGAAATAATACTTTCTGTTTTTATTAAAAATTTATTATTATTGACAAAAAAAAAAAAGAAATACTATAATTTTTTCGCACGAAATCTTCTATTTTGGAATGAAGCACGGATTGAAGTATAAAGAAATGCACTTGTTGCCGCATAATAATAAGATGGGATTTAAAATTTTTGCCCGTTGTTGTGATATGGTCATTCGAATACGGCATTGTCATCTTAAGCCATGCACATCTTAGTCCGAAATACACATGGATCCATTAAAAATCATAGTGAGCGTCGTAAACGCAACAGGTATGTGCCTCAATATGTATTTTGTTATTGCCATTACTCACATGTCATTCTTTCATTATCTCCGTAACTATCTCGCTCATTCTTTTTTATCTTTCTTTTACCAACCAATACGTCGAAACGATGGGAACGATCGAGTTGTGTTACCTAGCTTCGTATTCATGCGGTGCCGCTTCTCGTGTTCATGCTCATTCCTCTTTCCATTTTCAAATGGTCGGAATTTTTTCCTCTTTTGATTATTATTATTTTCACGCAACCGATCACCGCATCGCATTGCTTTCAATTCAGTTTGCTCAAATTCGTTAACGATTAAAGACGTAAATTTTACAATTATTGGAAACAGTTCGTCGATCACCATCAAAGAACTGTTTGCTTTTTCGAATCTTTTTTTCATTTTTTTTTTTACAGGTAAAAATGTAGATTTTTTTTATTTTCAATAAAATTTGGTTGAGTGTTGGAAAATTGATTCGGATTATGAATTATTAAAATCAAGAATCACATATAAAAGAATTAAATATAAAAGAATCTAAAATTTGACGTGAAGTGAATGATTCGACTGCAATGGATCGAAAAAAAGTGATCCAAAATTTGAGTTTTCGAATGTTTTTTTTTTTTAGAATAAACGACGCAATAGAAGGTTTAAGCTTGGTTTTAAAAAACCAGAGACATTTTTAATTTTGGATGTTTTTTTTGTTCTAAATAAAATTTGTCATTGTTCAATTCTGGACCCGAAATGATTTAATTGTGAGATTGTGTTTTTTGGTGTTGATAGAATTGTGTTCATGACCTCATTTCAGTGAGTTTGACCGGTGAGAAAATATATCAAAAAAAAAGCAAAGAATTCTTTTTTTGATTGCACGAGAACGAATATTTTCTGAAATTGTGGATATTTCGAGAATATAATCAACACTCCACAGGAAAAAGGTACCGTCCATGACATTCCATGGAAAACAAACAATTTCTTTTCTCAAAAAAAAAAAAAGACAGAAGAAGATCATAAATCATTTTTATCAATTTTCGCCGGAGTTTCAATTTGTGATCGTTCGAACAAAGAGCCTAAACATTAGAATTAAAAATTCAATTATTAGCCATTGTCGTCATCATCAATGGAATTTGTGGTTTTATGCCTTCTAATGCATATAATTTCACATTCAGTTCACAAACCTATTCAAATTTCAAATATAATCGAAAATATTCTATTCAAAAATGTTAAAAGTGTCGTTTTGGTTCTTGTGTGTATGCGGTGGCGGCAGTCTCGCAATCAAATGGCAGCCATTTTGGTTCGAAGACTTGATCATTCTTCGTTTGTCTTGTTTCATACTTTGTTTCTTGTGTGTTGTGTATGTTATTCTTCATTTTTTCATCTTTCCTTTTGATCTTGATTCTCTTTCCATTTTTGATCTGCACACCATTTAAACGAAAGGAAACAAAACGAAGCCCAGCAACTGAACTGTAATCATTCATATACAAATCAACATACGTGTAATTAAAAAAAAAAAAAGAAAAAAAAATCGAAAAAAATTGTAGCGAAAATAATTCTGTTGTTTCAATGCAGCGAGAAAAGAAAAAAAAATTGCCTTCATGCAACAAATGAACGAAAGAAGCGACTTGCCAACCGCTTATCGGGTTCCCTGCATGCTCTGTTTTGAACTGCAATATGAAAACAATAAATTCGTTGCCTGTTTTTTTTTTTCGTTCTTCTTCTCTTCTTCGCTTCACTACAATGTGCCGTTCTCCATTGTTTTATGGTTTTCAATTGTCAATGTGCACGATAGTGCAACGATCATGTGAACTTGTATTAACCGAATGGAAATCCATAAAATAAACCAAAACACGAAATAATTTCTCAAATATTTGTGCCAGATTCGGTTTTATTTGTAACAATAATAATGAAAGAGATCATCTAAAATTGGGTTGATGATCTTCATATTTTTTTTTCTCCAAATAGTTTTTGGTTCTTTGTTGGGAATTTGCACAATGCAATCAATAAGAAATAGAACCCAGTAGATAAATGATAAATAAAAATATTCAGTGTTACCTTCGGACTAATAAAATGTCCGCTATTTTTTTTATTTTTTTTTCGTAAGGCAAAATTAATATTAATATTCGCTTATTATTTTTATCATTATTATAAATTACATGCTGCTGGTGCCTGAGGCATTTTAGCAGATCATTAATATCAATCATTAAGTAATTCATTTATAATTTGCCATTCGCGATATATATTAATCCATTGGCCGGTCATTCCAGAGATCATTTGCAGACATTCGATTCGCCCAACGAATAATATCACATTCAAATACAAATCCATACATGCTCTCCCAATTGAATTGGAAGGTAAAAATGTAGATTTTTTTTATTTTCAATAAAATTTGGTTGAGTGTTGGAAAATTGATTCGGATTATGAATTATTAAAATCAAGAATCACATATAAAAGAATTAAATATAAAAGAATCTAAAATTTGACGTGAAGTGAATGATTCGACTGCAATGGATCGAAAAAAAGTGATCCAAAATTTGAGTTTTCGAATGTTTTTTTTTTTTTTAGAATAAACGACGCAATAGAAGGTTCAAGCTTGGTTTTAAAAAACCAGAGACATTTTTAATTTTGAATGTTTTTTTTTTCTAAATAAAATTTGTCATTGTTCAATTCTGGACCCGAAATGATTTAATTGTGAGATTGTGTTTTTTGTTGTTGATAGAATTGTGTTCATGACCTCATTTCAGTGAGTTTGACCGGTGAGAAAATATATCAAAAAAAAAAGCAAAGAATTCTTTTTTTGATTGCACGAGAACGAATATTTTCTGAAATTGTGGATATTTCGAGAATATAATCAACACTCCACAGGAAAAAGGTACCGTCCATGACATTCCATGGAAAACAAACAATTTCTTTTCTCAAAAAAAAAAAAAGCAGAAGAAGATCATAAATCATTTTTATCAATTTTCGCCGGAGTTTCAATTTGTGATCGTTCGAACAAAGAGCCTAAACATTAGAATTAAAAATTCAATTATTAGCCATTGTCGTCATCATCAATGGAATTTGTGGTTTTATGCCTTCTAATGCATATAATTTCACATTCAGTTCACAAACCTATTCAAATTTCAAATATAATCGAAAATATTCTATTCAAAAATGTTAAAAGTGTCGTTTTGGTTCTTGTGTGTATGCGGTGGCGGCAGTCTCGCAATCAAATGGCAGCCATTTTGGTTCGAAGACTTGATCATTCTTCGTTTGTCTTGTTTCATACTTTGTTTCTTGTGTGTTGTGTATGTTATTCTTCATTTTTTCATCTTTCCTTTTGATCTTGATTCTCTTTCCATTTTTGATCTGCACACCATTTAAACGAAAGGAAACAAAACGAAGCCCAGCAACTGAACTGTAATCATTCATATACAAATCAACATACGTGTATTAAAAAAAAAAAAGAAAAAAAAATCGAAAAAAATTGTAGCGAAAATAATTCTGTTGTTTCAATGCAGCGAGAAAAGAAAAAAAAATTGCCTTCATGCAACAAATGAACGAAAGAAGCGACTTGCCAACCGCTTATCGGGTTCCCTGCATGCTCTGTTTTGAACTGCAATATGAAAACAATAAATTCGTTGCCTGTTTTTTTTTTTCGTTCTTCTTCTCTTCTTCGCTTCACTACAATGTGCCGTTCTCCATTGTTTTATGGTTTTCAATTGTCAATGTGCACGATAGTGCAACGATCATGTGAACTTGTATTAACCGAATGGAAATCCATAAAATAAACCAAAACACGAAATAATTTCTCAAATATTTGTGCCAGATTCGGTTTTATTTGTAACAATAATAATGAAAGAGATCATCTAAAATTGGGTTGATGATCTTCATATTTTTTTTTTCTCCAAATAGTTTTTGGTTCTTTGTTGGGAATTTGCACAATGCAATCAATAAGAAATAGAACCCAGTAGATAAATGATAAATAAAAATATTCAGTGTTACCTTCGGACTAATAAAATGTCCGCTATTTTTTTTATTTTTTTTTCGAAGGCAAAATTAATATTAATATTCGCTTATTATTTTTATCATTATTATAAATTACATGCTGCTGGTGCCTGAGGCATTTTAGCAGATCATTAATATCAATCATTAAGTAATTCATTTATAATTTGCCATTCGCGATATATATTAATCCATTGGCCGGTCATTCCAGAGATCATTTGCAGACATTCGATTCGCCCAACGAATAATATCACATTCAAATACAAATCCATACATGCTCTCCCAATTGAATTGGAATGGAATTCCGAAAAAATTAACCACCAACAATATTTATATATTCAAAACAAAAAATGAAATGAAATGAGAATAAAACGAGGTCACAATAATCAGTATGCATACAAATCACTCAACTTAGAATGGTTAACAATTTCCAATGAATGATAGAATACTTTTTTGGTCGCATACAGCAAACACAGGTGACTTTGATACCTCTTCTCTCGATCTTATAGTCGATATGAAAACAAAATGAGATTCTGAAAATCGTTTCATCACCGTCAAATCAGTTGAATACTAAACTTTAGTATGGATGGCAGCGAGCATGGTACAAAATGTAAATTCATGATCAAAATGCCTCGTAACCAAATTATGTCTATCATCGAGCTTCATTGCGCACCGATCAAAAGCAAACATAAACACAAAAAAACAAATCAAAAGTCAAAGAAAAATGGAAAAAAGCATGGAGTGACAACATTCCAATGTTTGAATATACGTGACACTCGTTCGATGTGTGACTCTGGGCCTGCATGGAACAATGTCATCATTGAAACAAGTGTGGACAAAAGAATCAAAACCTCAGCGCTATGAAACTTGAATTCAGAACAAAGTTAAAGAAGAAATGAAAAAAAAAAAGAAAAAAAAAATGGTAATCAATAGTAGTAGAGTCAAAGAGACACTGGCTCCGGCACAGGTATATCGAAATTGTCAAATCAATGCTTGTTGTTGGCTTGTTGAATTTCGAACACATTCAGAGGCACGCGTTGTGCTTGCTGTGTTGTATTGAATCATTGTATCGAATGTTGAATGTCTACTGTCTACGTGGCTAATTGTGTATCGATTGAACCTTAATAATGTTGCTACTAAACCATAGAAAACCGCATTATAATATAATCAAATCGCAATGATCTAACCGATTGGAGTCGACTATCGATGATCAATGATCATATAGAATAGATCTTGTTTACGGATCGGATCGGGGATTGGTTGCTAATACAAGGTTTTTGTGATGGAATATCTATTTTTTTTCCTGTATGATACTAATAATAATCATTGTCAAAAGGGCCATTTATGTGCATTCAAAACGGTGAACGGGGCTGAAAGCAAAAAGTCTGGATTTGATTGGATTTATTATTATTTTTTGTTTCTTGTTTCATTTACTTTTTGCGATTTTCAACGAATAGAAAAAAAAAACAACCGTTTGATGTACGGTGTATTCATTGGAAACATGTTTTTTATGCATTGCATTTTACAAATGTTAAAAATCATAGCAGGCCGATTATATGACCATTTTCAAATAAATAATAATAATCCCATGCGTTCAGGTTTTTCAGCGTTCGATCACCGGACCGGTTCATACATTTATTCATGTATACAGCTAATCACCTTCAATTGCATTCGTTCAACAATGAATTGAATGCGTTTTTAAGATGTGAATCGTACGGTTGATAATCGATTTTCTTATTATAAATGTTGTTTATTATACAATCGAGTCGTTGCAAAAGTTTTTAGGCCCATTAAAAGTGTACTTGGGACTTTTGGGGAAAATGTGATTTGTGCTTGTGTGAAATTTTTTTTCTTCATATTTCACATAGGACTTCTGAAAAAGTTCCCAAAAATTTCATCGGCTTTTTTTTTTAATACAGAAAATGAGATTTAAAAATAATGTCGTAAAATAAACGATTTGGATAAACATCCAATATCAATTTGGTCTGCAAAGCCGAATTCGATCGCCGACCCAAAAGAATATTCAATTTCATTTGATTTCATTATTTGGCCAATTGACACATGGAGACAACTCTCTATTATCAAAATTTCATTTTATGTGCGTCTATGTGTGTGTAGGTGTGTGTGTGTGTGCGCATTTGAGGGAACACAAAACAAAAAAATGTCTGCAAATCAATTGACATTTATCCAAATACAGCTAAATTTACTGTTTCATTCTATTTCGAATATTTTCGCATCGTCTGTTTAGCAAATTTACCATTCAGTTCACACGATGGAAACAAATGAAGAAAAAAAAAACTAGGGAAAAATAACAACCGATGACGACAACAACCATATTAAACCAAGAAACTTAACGGTTTGAAGAATGGATGGTTCATTTGTTCGTTCCCCTTCATTGTCTCTTTTACTCGAATGGTTTTTTAATTTTTCCATTTTATTTCCACATTATTTTGACGTTATTCCATTTTAAGATTATAAAGAAGTTATCGTTTCTCGTTGCCATCATTCTCCTTGTCATACCCTTCCGCTTGATTTTTTTTCTTTTTTTTTACTCTTGTTTTAATTTCTATTTAATGTGCGTGTCGTTTCTTTTCGTTTTATTATTATTCTATATTTGTGGGCTCGAGTGTTGATACGCAAATCCAGAAGAATCTTGGCAATAGCAACAAAAGAAAAACACAAAAAAAAAAAAATCAAAACAAAAAACACAAAATTGAAATGTGAAGAGAAACAACTACAACAAAAGAGGAAGATGTGATGATTGAATAACCGACAAATAAGAAGTCAATGAAAGAAGACACAGCTTGCATGCGCATACTTGGATCCAATTTCATGCAAATAATAATAATAATAATAATAATAATAATCACATCGCCTCTATCATTATGGGGTCTCGATCAGATGCAAAGTCAAAAAAGAGAAAAACATTAAATTACTTTAGTCTTGAGCGTAGTTTTTGTCGAATTGAATTCTTGATCGAAACATTGGAGCCCGCAAGAGTTTAGCAAGGAAAAAAAGTGATTTGTCATTTTCGAATTCTTGGAATTGCCCATTGACACTTCATAGAAGTAGAAGCTTTAAATTCGACCCAAATTCATTGGTCCATTGTTTTGTGCACGTATTTCATTCGAATTCAATGAAGAAAAAAAATAAAGTAATGACTCAATTACGAAATATGTGAATTCATCCCGGAGGTCAGTTTCCATTGTTTTGCACGAATATCGTTTTGATATCAAAGCAAAACCAAAAAAAAAAAAACTAATAAAAACCCGAAATCAGAACAAAACCTAAAATGTCAACCGAATGACAGACATGTTAGTACGTGCTACGTGCATTTAGCCTAGAATGCCATAGAAAGTGTTGAATTGTGGCTGTAATAGGAAAGTGCAGTGTAGCCTGCATTGCAGCAATCTTCTTTCAGAATATTAAAAAGAAATTTCTCATTTTTTTGCTTTTTGCATTTACAATGCGAACGAGTGCATTGGCTCAATGAATTTTCTTTCCAATTATTTAGGTATTCATTTCATATCGTCAATTCTTATCACGTTGCACGTCGCACATCACACAATTACCGGGCATCCGGCTTCCGGTTTCATTGGTGTCTTTCTGCTCGATCAAACCGAAAAATCGAATATATTGATTTCATTTTGCAGTGAAACGAAGCTTTAAGCATTAAGCCAACAGAAAGCAAAAAAAAAAAGAAAAAAAAGAATAACTTTCTCAGTTGGAATTTCTCGGATTCATGGTCATCACCAAATGGATGGCCAAATCAGCCAAAATCCACATAATAAAAATAGAAGTGAAAATTGATTCGAAACAAAATATTAGATTTTGAAAAAATACACATGCAAAATATAGACAATGTGTTCCATTGTGGAATCCCATTAAATGGAAAATAGTATTTATGGGATTGACCTATCCACACCGCAATCCATTTGGTATGTGTGTCATTTTTGTTGATATTTACACGGCTTTCCAACAACAATTAAAAGCATTTAATGAACGATGGGCGCCCTATTCAATAATAATGAAAAATAAAAAGCAATTAAATGAATGCAATCAATCAATCAGCCGAACATCACCATCACCATCATCATCATGATTTGGAAAAACCCACACTTCAAAAACATTAAATCATCGCTCGACCGTTTGCATTTATGAGCAGATGATTTTACTTTCGCACTTTCAAATGTGTTTGTTTTTTTTTGTTTTTAAATTCCACAAATTACAATGAATAAATGTGTCATAATTGGTTTGTTGCTTAGGTTTCTGTCTCTGTTCCCTTTTCATGTTATATGTTCGATTGGTTTAAGTTGAACTTTTAAATGTTGTTGACTGTTGTGAAAACATTTTTCAATAGTTGCGATGATCGCGGTTAAAGGTAAAACACAAAAAGAAGGCACTAATGTAATTCGTCATTCGTTTTTGGGTCCTAATGTTGTTGGCGCAGGAAATAGAAAAACAAAGGAAAATAATGAGTGCATTGTCTCGACGACTCAAATCAAATCCGTACACAACAAATAGTTTTCTCTTTCGCCTTAAAGTCTCCAGCCGCGGCACGCTTCAATGTTGAGTCACATTCGCAGAAAAACAGACTTTCTACATAACAATGTACCAATCGATTGGTAATATGGACCACCTGATGCACGTTTATCGATAAAGAAAATTAAAAAAAAAATACCGTTTCGATGATGCGTATTTATTTTTCATTAATGCTCAACATCGACAACGTTCATGCTTAACCATCAACCTTTACCACGCTCCATGGAATATCGAAACACAACGCAGACAGAGAGAGGAAGAAAGAAAGAAAGAATTATCCAAATCCACAAAGAAACGTTACACATCATCTTTAGTGGGCCATTCAATTTCGTATTTAACCGGTATTACTTTTCCGCCATCCTCAATGGTGGAACAAGTATTGGTTTTGGGTGTTGTTGTTGTTGTTGTTGTTGTTGTTGTTGTTGTTGGTTATTCCAATAACTCTTTCCCAGTCTACTATAAATCAGTGCTAAACTTTTTTTCGTGTAGAGGGAGTTCTCAGAATGATCCCTATTGATTTGGGAGGTATGAGACTTCATAAAATTTTTTTTCTCGCTACTACAGTCTGCCCTATGAAATTTTTTTGAATTTTTTTTTCGAAATTTTTTTTTCTCGCCAATCGATTGGAAATCGTCTAAAAACGCGTAAAAAAACATTTTTTTTGGAAAAAAATTTTTTTACCCAAGGGTCCCCCTTGCAATTCAAAAAAAAATTTGAAATTTTTTTTTTCTCGTCAATCGATCGGAAATCGTCTAAAACGAGTAGAAAAATCAATTTTGTTGGAAAAAATTAGTTTTTTTTGCCCTGAAGTCCCGCCTTGCATTTTCCAAAAAAAAAAAAATACAAAACATCATTCAATTCAGAAACTATCCATTAAAATCCTTAAAACTATTTATTTTTTTTTCGTATGTTCTCAATCTGTTTCGTTCATTTATAAAGAATACTTGCTGTTGCTGGTATTATTTTGCTTCTTTTTTTTTGTTTCGTCATTTGCATTGTCGTTAATTGTTTGATGTTATAACTGTGCAGCTCCCACATCGTAATTTTATACAATATTCACCGAGAGCAGAATATTTTTTGGAAAGAATGAGCACACCACAATAGCATCAAAATTGCTATCGTTCCCTGAATAGAAAAAATGAAGTAAATCCATTTTCAGCATTGAAATATACACAAAAAGAATAGATAAAAGTAAAAGAAGAAAAAGAAGCGCACTGTCATTTCCCATGAATGATTGTAAAAATTCAATTAAAGGTCATTTGACTCAGTCAGTCAGTCGATTTGAGCCTTTTTCCTCTCATTCATTTCTTTTCAAATGATTTTCTAACTGTTTGTTTGAACAAATCTTTTTCCATATTTTTTAATTATAACAATTTACATGCGGAAAAAGCGTAAAAATTAACCGCGATCATTGAAAAACTCATGAATTCAATGGGTTCACGTGAGAACAAACAACAACGAACGACGAAAAAAAAACAAAACAAACGTTCACCGTCTCTCAAGTTTTTAAGGTCATTAATCACTTGATTAAACCGAACAATTTGACTCTACACTTGAATTCGTGATTAATTTATTTCATTATCAATTTAATTGAAATGGAATTGATACTTTCTTTGTTTGTTTTTGTAGGAGATTGGTAGCCAAAATGGCCCCAGCCAAAGATTATAATGATGATTAAGAAACGGACGCTATTTTAATTGGAGATTAATTTGTTTTGAAAAGTGATTCATTCATCGGAATCAATTGATCGGCTGTTGTGGCCTAGGTCTCTGAAAATTATGATATCATAAAAATATTAATCAAATATATTTTGGAATAATAACGATGTTTGTTGTTCGCACTCACATGAATGATCTTTGTGTCAATGCTTCGTTAGCTTTCTCGTTTCAACTTGAATGAATTGTTAATGTGCTTACACACTACTAAATATTGGGAACAAAAATCCGAAAAAAAAAATTGAACAGAAAAAAAAACAACAAACAAATAGAATGGGAGGCGTATCGGTGTTTGTGTGACTGTGGCGCGCACATAATATGAATGTTTAAGACATCGTGCTTCGCATTGCCCACAAATTGATGTGTCTCGTTTGTGTGCACACGACGTGAATTATGACGACGAGATGAAAAAAAAAGAAACGAACTTTTACGTTGGTTTGCTCGTTACTTACGCTTTTCTTTCACAACGGAACATTAACACGCAATTAATCAAATTCTTTGGTCTCGCGTTCGATTTTCGTTCATATTTTTGTCAACCGTTCAAATTTATTAACAGATAACTCGTTTGTTTCGGCTTTTTTTTTTTGGAGCAGAAAATGTAAGAATGTGATTTGAATTGTGAATTTTCTGAATGCACAAGCGGAAACCATATTATTTTCAATCTTAATTAGCGGCATCGATGCACCTTAGTTATAAGCATTCTTTGTTTTTGTGTTACCTGTCACCAAGTGATGATTAAATTTGTTGCTTTCACACTCAATTCCAGTGGAAC
Source organism: Mayetiola destructor (assembly GCA_000149185.1). Lineage (NCBI taxonomy): Eukaryota > Metazoa > Arthropoda > Insecta > Diptera > Cecidomyiidae > Mayetiola > Mayetiola destructor. The sequence goes on along the minus strand of GL501485.1, from coordinate 1,413,785 downwards.
CTGTTGAAAAATCCAAACCAAGAAGAGAATAAAAACACCCAAAATTTGTTGTTAATGTATGTATGTATGTCTTCTTCTTCTAGATTCATAAAAGCGAATTGAAAACTGATTTCTGTCAGTGAATTCAAATTATTGGTCAGATGATCGTCAAAGGCAGTTGGATCGGTCCCAAAAAAAAATAAATTTTAATTTTTTAAATTCGGTAATTTTACTATCAAAGGTTTAATGTTATTTTACTTCCAATTCCTCAACCATTGGTGAGATGGCGTAAATGGTTCGGTTAACAAACTTATTCGCTTAAATCACAATAATAAAGTACACAGACTGGAACTACAAATTATAATCATTGTGTTAATAAAAATGTTATGGAAGATTTTAAGTGGAAAGATTGTGCAGTAGTCGCGTTATTATTGTTACACAATTTATATTGAATTGTAAGAAGAACTTTCAATTGCATTAGTTATCCAACCGGATTACTTGGTTATTAAACGATTGGCCAAAGACCGGCATCCAGCATTGAACAATAAATGCCCGCGATTCATGCTCGCAAAATTCGGCCATTGAACCCTTGAATAAAACCCAAAAAATCAATTATTTACGCCATTGAATTGATTTGGAATTTTGATTGAACAATCAAATTGAATTCTGAACTAAATCGATTTTATCGCTCTTCACACATCACACATTCCAATAGAATTGAATCAATTTGCTTGGGCTATAGCGTTTCAGAATAATTGTAATTGCTTTTCTTTTTCGCATGTGAAGGCGTCTGAATTAGAAAACAAAAGTAAACATGAGATTAGTGAAACGTGAATTGAATGAACCTTTTAGTTTCACATATACACAATACACACACTCAAACTCACACTCCCATAGCTTAATGAAATAAATATCGATAGTGTTAAAGTGACGCGGCCGTTTCACAGTAAACTCAATTCAAACGATGTTTTGCCATTCACCATATTGGATTGCCGGATGCAATGGATTCACAATTCCGTGCGATAAATAGGTACAAAAACAATTTTCAAACAATTTCGAAAAAAACCGGAGAAAAAATATGGCAAAGAAATGCAACCATTCCGAATGGTCCATATGAGGAATGGTTTGCTGTTATAAAAGCGAAAAAACAAAAACAAAAACAAAATAATATATGGATAATAACTGAACATGGAAAATACGATCAATGAGAAAACAACACCAAACAGCGGCCAATTGCCATGAAAATATTATTTTAAACAAAATAAACACGCCACAAACACATTGATTCTGATTGTTATTATTAAGGGAATTGTAAACGAAACAAATATGATTTCGAATGCGAAATTGGTAAAAATGGAAAGCGAAATTGCTTTCATTTGATCGTCAAATGGAAAAGTCTTTTTTTCTTCTTCTTTTTGCATTTGTTTCAAATGGCAATGCGGAAAATATGCAATGCCCAACTAAATATACCAAACGAGTACTTTAAGGTTTGAAAACGGCATTTTTTTTTTCGTTTTTCTTGTGCGACACATTTTACTTAATGCTAATTCATCACATCCTACATATTGTTTATACATTTTCTTCGCTGCTTTTTTTTCTTCATGTCTTCTTATTGATATTTGCAATTACAGCGCCAAGTAAGGCATTATGTGTCGCATAAATCAAAAAATCACATGAATTTCCAGTTATTTAATGAGAAAAAAAAAGAAACAAACAAATTGAATTTCAAATGGAAATTCCATCACACATCGAAAAAAAAACTTCGTCTCATTTCAAAATGCATGAACAAAATACCAATTGAATGCTGAGTTTGGAATTTGGAATTTTCGAATGCGGGATTGAAAATGGCTTAGGTAAATACTTGCATACATTGACAACGCCCTAGAGTTTTCGAAATGAAAATCGACAACCGATTTGACTTGATCCAAAAAACCAACTCGAAAATTATTAAATATTATTATTTGTTTGTGAGCGAAAAAAAAAGAAGAATAAATGATTTGTTCTACTTCCATTTGTTGACAATTCAAATTAACAGCCCTCGAATAATTGGGATCGAGTGTTTTGAGAAATCGTGAATCATGTGTGTAAATTGCAAAATTTTCAATTTAAATATTGAACAACGATCAAATCATTACAGCCCTAATGTCATTTGTCATTTGAACAAGCATTGAATATACTTGTATTCAATGTTTCAAGACGACTACGACAGATCAATCAAGCAAACGTAAGCAAAATGTAGGCAAATTCGTCGTTCATAAAATAAAGGCGCGCTGGCAATCTGAATAACCAATTGCTCTCAACATTATCATGATTTAGGCCTCAAGCTTTATGCCGTCGCAAAGAGTTCATTGCACTTGTTGTCGGTGTGTATGTGAGGCGCATAGCAATCATAAGTCGCAAATACCGAACGAAGCGGTAATTTAGTAGCTTTAAGTGGGTCATCGATTTCATATGCAATATACAAGTAGCAAATATGTACTTTCCAGCCATTTTTTTTACTGCATTCTATAATATGCATTGAAATGGAACCGAACCATGGCAACGACTTAAAAAAAAAAAATATATAGAAAAATATTTCTCAAACCAAAAATGTATTAATAAAAGTAATAATATTGATGTTATTGTTAGGGCCAAAACATAATGACCCGTATCGTATTTTTGAACTTAAACTGTCGAAAATTTGAGCCTGATTATGATCAAATACAAGTAAACCACACGGGGACGCTGATTTTAGCTGAATGAACACGGTTGACCCGATTTAAACGAATCGAAGAAGGTTACGAACAAATGTGTCACAAAATGGAATGCAAACAATTTGAAATGATGTGCGATGAATTTTCCACTAAACACGCAAAGCAATTATTTATTTTGCGTGATTGAAATGCATTGTAATCAGTGAACAGGTGCAGTGTTGCTTATATTTTCTCTCCATTTTCGATTCATATAAGCGATTTATAAATTGATATATGGCATTTGAGCGAAGACGATGACGGCGAAAAAAAAAAACCAAAACACTTTCATTTGCCGAATGGAATTTTGATTTTTCTCGAAGAATTCTCAGTCTCTAAATTTCATGTCTCTTTCATAAATGAATCATTCGATTGATAGTATCGATGCGTGAGAATTGAGAATGGATAATCACCATTTCACGTGGATCATGGATTTTAGAACGTGGAATTTATTTTTGCTTATTTATTTAAATTGGAAATCGAAAATGAAAAGCAGAAAGCGAATGAGATAAACTACAAAGTATCCATAAAATTTCCATAAACGAATAGTTTAATTAAAAAAAAATAAAGAAAAACGTTGACATCGACCTCAAAATGACGATTCTGAGTAAACGCAGTTGAAAATAAACATATCTAAAATTCATGCTATTATCATCAGTTTTAATTCCAGTCTCAGTCCATTCACAAACTCATAAAATTATTGCTTCGATCAATGTTCAACTGGTTTCTTTCTATTTTTTTCTTTTCTATTCGTTTGGCTTGAAATTTACCGTTGTACATTTACTTACCGCCACTTCACAGCCGCTATCACAGCCAACGAATTTATAAATATAAATAATGTTAATAAATATTTAAAGAAATATATATAAAAAAAAAGGTAATTTAAAAACTTTTACAACATGTGAAATGGAAAAGGGATCGAACATTCTTCATTTGAATCAATTCGGTGTATTTATTTTTTATTTTGATTAGTATCACTGTGAGAGTGTAGATTGTTTTGATTTTGGATCTTGAGGCGAAAATCGAAATTCCATTTGTCTGACATTTACTTTCTCAGGCAAATGGTCTTATGTAGTCCATTAAAGCTATGCATCGTGAAATTGTTATCCGCTAAAGGTAAATCAATGAAATTTACCTTTGTCTGGACAATTGCCAGGCAAATCTTGGAGCATTGATTTCATTCCAATTATTGAATCACTTTAACACTATGGAGGTGACGAAGTGTGCTCAATCGTTTGGAATGCGGATTATTTGCACACATCGAAAAAAAAACTTCGTCTCATTTCAAAATGCATGAACAAAATACCAATTGAATGCTGAGTTTGGAATTTGGAATTTTCGAATGCGGGATTGAAAATGGCTTAGGTAAATACTTGCATACATTGACAACGCCCTAGAGTTTTCGAAATGAAAATCGACAACCGATTTGACTTGATCCAAAAAACCAACTCGAAAATTATTAAATATTATTATTTGTTTGTGAGCGAAAAAAAGAAGAAGAATAAATGATTTGTTCTACTTCCATTTGTTGACAATTCAAATTAACAGCCCTCGAATAATTGGGATCGAGTGTTTTGAGAAATCGTGAATCATGTGTGTAAATTGCAAAATTTTCAATTTAAATATTGAACAACGATCAAATCATTACAGCCATAATGTCATTTGTCATTTGAACAAGCATTGAATATACTTGTATTCAATGTTTCAAGACGACTACGACAGATCAATCAAGCAAACGTAAGCAAAATGTAGGCAAATTCGTCGTTCATAAAATAAAGGCGCGCTGGCAATCTGAATAACCAATTGCTCTCAACATTATCATGATTTAGGCCTCAAGCTTTATGCCGTCGCAAAGAGTTCATTGCACTTGTTGTCGGTGTGTATGTGAGGCGCATAGCAATCATAAGTCGCAAATACCGAACGAAGCGGTAATTTAGTAGCTTTAAGTGGGTCATCGATTTCATATGCAATATACAAGTAGCAAATATGTACTTTCCAGCCATTTTTTTTACTGCATTCTATAATATGCATTGAAATGGAACCGAACCATGGCAACGACTTAAAAAAAAAAAATATATAGAAAAATATTTCTCAAACCAAAAATGTATTAATAAAAGTAATAATATTGATGTTATTGTTAGGGCCAAAACATAATGACCCGTATCGTATTTTTGAACTTAAACTGTCGAAAATTTGAGCCTGATTATGATCAAATACAAGTAAACCACACGGGGACGCTGATTTTAGCTGAATGAACACGGTTGACCCGATTTAAACGAATCGAAGAAGGTTACGAACAAATGTGTCACAAAATGGAATGCAAACAATTTGAAATGATGTGCGATGAATTTTCCACTAAACACGCAAAGCAATTATTTATTTTGCGTGATTGAAATGCATTGTAATCAGTGAACAGGTGCAGTGTTGCTTATATTTTCTCTCCATTTTCGATTCATATAAGCGATTTATAAATTGATATATGGCATTTGAGCGAAGACGATGACGGACGAAAAAAAAAAACCAAAACACTTTCATTTGCCGAATGGAATTTTGATTTTTCTCGAAGAATTCTCAGTCTCTAAATTTCATGTCTCTTTCATAAATGAATCATTCGATTGATAGTATCGATGCGTGAGAATTGAGAATGGATAATCACCATTTCACGTGGATCATGGATTTTAGAACGTGGAATTTATTTTTGCTTATTTATTTAAATTGGAAATCGGAAATGAAAAGCAGAAAGCGAATGAGATAAACTACAAAGTATCCATAAAATTTCCATAAACGAATAGTTTAATTAAAAAAAAAATAAAGAAAAACGTTGACATCGACCTCAAAATGACGATTCTGAGTAAACGCAGTTGAAAATAAACATATCTAAAATTCATGCTATTATCATCAGTTTTAATTCCAGTCTCAGTCCATTCACAAACTCATAAAATTATTGCTTCGATCAATGTTCAACTGGTTTCTTTCTATTTTTTTCTTTTCTATTCGTTTGGCTTGAAATTTACCGTTGTACATTTACTTACCGCCACTTCACAGCCGCTATCACAGCCAACGAATTTATAAATATAAATAATGTTAATAAATATTTAAAGAAATATATATAAAAAAAAGGTAATTTAAAAACTTTTACAACATGTGAAATGGAAAAGGGATCGAACATTCTTCATTTGAATCAATTCGGTGTATTTATTTTTTATTTTGATTAGTATCACTGTGAGAGTGTAGATTGTTTTGATTTTGGATCTTGAGGCGAAAATCGAAATTCCATTTGTCTGACATTTACTTTCTCAGGCAAATGGTCTTATGTAGTCCATTAAAGCTATGCATCGTGAAATTGTTATCCGCTAAAGGTAAATCAATGAAATTTACCTTTGTCTGGACAATTGCCAGGCAAATCTTGGAGCATTGATTTCATTCCAATTATTGAATCACTTTAACACTATGGAGGTGACGAAGTGTGCTCAATCGTTTGGAATGCGGATTATTTGCAAAACAAAACACAATCATTTTCTTATATAGAGAAAGATCTCGCTCTATTTTTCTTCGACGTGGTCAAAAATCTGGCTATATTTCAATTCAATTGGAAAATTTCTCTAGTACGTTGTACCTACTGAATACCGAATATCGAATATACAAGTTAATTTGCTAGCTAAAAAACTTGATCCCGAACCATACATTCCCGTTCAACATAATAATGTGTTTGTTGTTTGCTTAGAAATCACCAGATAACTGAATGAATGAATGAATGAACAACGAAAATCGAGAGAGAGAGAAGTGGTAAGAAAAACAAAAATCACCCAAAGACAAGCAAATTCCAATTCAAATCAAAATTGTGCATGGTGCATGGTGCATGGTATGCACACCGTACTTGGAAAGATACAACCATTGCGGTTTCTAGCCAACAATAACAAAATAAAAGAAAATATGAAATTGAAAATTGGTTTCGTTCACCGTCACCAGTCACCATACGTTTTGTTTGTTTACTTGTTTTGAGAGTTGCAAACACACTCGTAGTGACATGGAATGTGGTTATCCATTCTGAAACTGGTTCGAAAATGAAAAACATATAATAAATATGAAAATCGTTTTGTGATTACGAAAGAATCTGAAGGCAAGCGATTGAACAAATAAGAAAAACAAAACAAGAAAAAACAAAATTACTAGTCAAGAAAGAAGTTTTTCACTCATCGATTACAACCGTAAGCTTTGTTTCATATTCTTTGCGATCATTATAATGTTAGATTGTCATTAGTTTTCGTGGTGAATTCTTTTAATCCAGGCGCATCATATACATAAATTCAATAATTTCACGTCAATCTTTGATTCAAACAAATTTTATGGAATTTATTTTTCATTTTGGTTTTTATTTTAAAATAATTTGCAGATTGACGAATAATAATGAAGAAACTTGAGACCGCTGCGTTTGCATAAAGAAAAAGAAGAAGACGACGACGACCAAAAACGAAGCAAAAGACAACATCTTTGGAAATAAATTGAAAAATCCAAAAACATAAAATGACAACAAATATGGAATGGACGGAAGGTGATCTGGTTTGGTTTGAAACAAACATTGGTCATCCATTGCCTGGTGAAGTGCAGGAAGTTCATCGAGCCGCTCAAGTGATCATCGTACAGGCCGTTATAAATGGCAAAGTAAGTTAAGTCGAATTAAAAAGTAAAATATAAAAATGTCGATAAAATGGCCAGTATGGACATCTTTCGGCGAACAAAATGAACGGAAATGGTTTATTCAAATATACAAAACGCGTTGGATTTTTATTTATTCCGTAAAAGGATCGCTTAATTTTGCCTATTTCATTTTGAATTTATACATTAAATTGTTACTAAACAGAAAACTCGTTTGCCTTGAAAATGAGCTCTTTTTGCCATACTTCCATTACGCCTGTTTTTGCAATTTCAGAGCTCATTGTGAATTGAATATATATATATATCTTTTTGGACAATTTGCATACAGTGATATGTTTATTTACGATTTTTCGTTGCATTGTACTGTGTGACGTTGTGACATTGTGACATTTAAATAAACATAAAACGAAAATAGTTTCTTTGATGTTATTCATCGAACCACAGTTGATTGCTGATATTTCCATTAAAATTTCGAATAAAAATCGAAAAATTCATGAAATGCATGACATTTTATGCACCTTGCTGCTTTTCATCTCCCACCGCTCGATATAACCGCAATCCATATTCATATTCACATTCAACAAAAACAACAAAAACGATTAAACGGTTAGAAGCATCCAAAGAAACGATTCAATAATGCAATAAAGGTTCAATCGAACGGGAGATCAAATAATCAGGTTCCACGTTTCAATGGTGTCGTAACCAGTTTTCAATCAAATCGTTAATATTGGTGTTGTATGTTGTTCGATGCTTAATACTATTTTTATATTGAATTTTCCATCGAAAATTGAATATATATTTATTTCAAAAATGTGAATCCTTTATTCTGTTATTATGAGCGCTTTGGTCTAAGGAAAACCACAGCTTACTTTCCATTATTTTGAAAACTGGGCTATTATTATCATATTGAGTAGGATTAATCTGATTTTGGAATATTCAAATAAAGACAGCAATGACTCATTTTTATGGTGAAAAAAACCCATCAATGATAGATGCAGGCCCTGCAAATACATCAAACGAAAAACTCTCACATTGCAATGCAATAATTGTCCATTGTATGCAGTAGAAATCGTAATAATAACAAGAGTCTAATGAACACACACATATTGTAACTGCTCTCAATTCGTTGGCGCTCTTCAAATGCCCGCACATTATTTTTGTGTGTGTGTGTGTGTGTGTGTGTGCGCGCGTCTGAGTCTAAATGAGTCTATGAAAGATGAATTTTGCGATAACATTCATTTTATTGCACACATAATGCGATTGTTCACTCACAGTCCAAACGAATCAAGTTCAAGTTGGTTTTTTTTTGAGCTATTTTGTTCATAACAGCACGGCACATTTCACAACGGTTTCACGATGCATCTTAAGTTGCTGAGAACGGTTCTTCCTGTTCAAACCTATGTTATTGCTACCAGTTGATCAAATATCATCAAAGTGTTAACATTAAGGATTTTATTAACAACATTAAGTGCTTGGCTGTTTTGCGAATTGCCATTGATTGAAAAAGTGTGCGAATGTTGTTGTTTTGGTCATTCGGTTTCTGTATGTGTGAATTCGTTTGAAATGCACAATGAAAATGTGCTAAAAAAGTCATGCGAATAGTGCGATTTCATTTGGAACCATGGCAAAGAGGTGGTTCAAATGGTTCTGAATTCAGTACATCATCATCATCGTTATCGTCCATATCATTGCCACCATTAAGTGATTCAGTTTTAAGGCGCCAAAGAGCCTACAGTTCGGATGAACTTTCCAATATTGATACGAATTTATTTGAACGTCGATCAACCTTGTCGCACCCGACTTCATGGCATAGCAGTTATTTCAAACGAAAATTACCACAAATGATTAAGCGATTAAGTGTTCTTTGTTCTGATGTTTTGGCTCAAAATGTAATCGATTTCACTGGCATTTGGATTCAATAGAAAAACTCCATTTTTTCATTCAATTATTGTTTTTATTATTATTATTTGTAATTGCAGCCACAGACATTCACATTGGGCCCGAGTGAAGGAAATTTACAACGGCGTCAAGATTTAGGCAGCAATGGCGTCGATGATATGACTCAATTGGATGATTTACACGAAGCATCACTTTTATGGAATTTACGACTTCGGTATGATGCTGGCCAAATTTATACATTTGCTGGATCCATTTTAATAGCAGTAAATCCATATAAAATGATTCCCGATTCATATGGCATACAAATGGCTAAAAAATATGCTGGCAAACCATTAGGAACAATGCCACCACATTTATTTGCCATCGCAGCATCGGCTCATGCATCATTGCCGACACCACAAGCAATTGTTATAAGCGGTGAAAGTGGGTCGGGCAAAACAGAATCAACCAAATTGGTATTACAGTATTTGGCGGCTGTTTTACCGGGTGGCGGACATTCATCGACTGCGACTGTTATAAGCGAACAAATTCTAGAAGCAAATTTAATTGAATTGTTTGGAAATGCAAAAACTATACGAAATGATAATAGTTCACGGTTTGGCAAATATGTTGAAGTTTATTTTAAGCATGGAGCCATTGTTGGTGCTAAAATGACACAATATTTGTTGGAAAAATCACGAATTGTAACACATGCGCCCGGTGAACGAAACTATCATGTGTTTTATGAATTATTTGGCGGTTTGAGCGAAAGTGAACGTGCCAAATATGGTTTATTGGATGTTAATAAATATTTTTATTTGAATCAAGGCGGTTCAGATTGTGGACCGGGACGCATTGATTGGGCATCATTACAAGGTGCAATGCAAGTTATGGGCATTTCCGACAAAGAACAACATGGAATCATTCGAATTTTGGCAGCAGTTTTGCATTTGGGAAATGTGAGTTATTTACTTATTTATTCATTCGATTCGATTATTATTAGTGGAATCAAGTACATATATTTAATAGAGTTGTAATCTGTTATCAATTGAATAGATCTATTTCCATCGACGTCAACTTCGGCACGGTCAAGAGGGTGTTGAACTCGGATCTGATGCTGAAATCAAATGGGCAGCCCATTTATTACAAATTTCCGATGAAGATTTGCACAGAACTCTGACGACTCGCCTAACTGAGACACGAACTGATCGATTATATACACCGCTCGGCATTGATCAGGCATTGGATGCTCGTGATGCATTGGCCAAGGTGCTATATTCCGGCCTATTTAATTGGTTAGTTGGAACCGTTTTTTTTTGTTTTTGTGTGTTTTATGTATTTTCGCTAATCGCATCTGATTTTGCAGGTTGGTGTCTCGCATCAATAAAATCGTTCACAAAGGTGGAACTCATGATGCTCATCGCATTTCCATTCTCGATATATTCGGTTTCGAAGATTTGGCGGAAAATAGTTTCGAACAATTGTGCATAAACTATGCCAATGAATCGTTAAATTTTTATTTTAACAAACATGTATTCAAATTGGAGCAAGCCGAATATGCGCGAGAGCGTCTTGAATGGGTACCATTAACATGGGACGATAATTTGCCCGTCATTCATTTATTGGCCAAAAAACCGGTTGGCATTTTTCATTTGCTCGACGATGAATCGAATTTTCCGCGTGCAAGTGATTTAAGCTTTTTGGAAAAATGCCATTATAATCATGCACTGAATGAGCTTTATTCGCGACCACGAATCGGTGCCCAAGAATTCGGTATACAACATTATGCCGGACAGGTGTGGTACAATGTTGAAGGATTTTTGGAAAAGAATCGTGATGCAATTCGTTTGGATGCATTGGATCTGTTGTCGACCAGCGATCTGCCAATAATGAAGGAAATCTACAAACAACTGCGTGCCCAACGAGACAATTCGCGTTCGTTGCCACGCAATTCAAATGGACGTTTTGTCACAATGAAACCCAGAACACCAACTGTTGCGGCCAGATTTTCCGATTCATTGCAGCATTTACTTCAATCAATGGCCAAATGTAATCCATGGTTTGTTCGTTGCATTAAACCAAATAATGATAAGCAACCATTGAAAATGGATATGCCATGCGTATTACAACAGTTGCGTTATCTTGGAATGTTGGACACAATTCGAATTCGTCAAATTGGCTATCCGGTTCGGTTACGTTTTCAGCATTTTGTTGAACGTTATCGTCATATGCTAAAGAATCCATTGCCACGTGGAACACCGTATCGTGATCTGTGTAGAAGTGTGCTGGACGCATTACCGGCAACCGGTATTGATGGACCCGATTTTCAATTGGGAGCCACTCGTGTATTTTTACGTGAGGCAATGCATCGTGTACTGGAAAGTAATCGATCGGGACGTTTACAAAATGCAGCCATTGTTATTCAGCGAAACGTTAGAAAAATGCTTGCAAATAATCATTCGCAACGTAAACGACGTGCAGCAGTTAAAATTCAAGCCCATTGGAAGGGCTATCAGCAACGCAAACAATATAATAATTTAAAAAAAGGTGCCATCCAATTGCAAGCATTGTATCGAGGTCGTCGACAACGTAAAATTTATAAAAAACTTAAGGCTGAATTACAGAGACGTCGCAATGCTGAACGCACTCAACGAACTCAACGTGAACGACAACAACAACAACAACAACAAAAACCAAATGCCCTCGAACAAGAACGTTCAAGCCATTTGGTTCAATTAGATGTTCCGGCCGAATTGGCATTCATCTTTTCAAAATTAGATGGATGGACATCGGTGCATGGTGATCGTCATTTGGTTAAAGTTATCGGAACGGTTCCCGGTCCACCGAAAACATATGATTTACCCAGTGACATTGATCAATTTGCATTCGGTAAATTTAGTTCAGTTTATTGTAATGGTGTACAATTATCATCGAAACGGGATCCAATAATTGCTCCGTTTTTATCACGAGCTGCTTCGCGTGACGAAGACTTCCAAAGTTCGTTGGCTGTTTTTAAATTAATTCTTCGCTGGGCCAACGATAAACATTTAGATACGGCAAAAGAGAAAGCACTCGCCGATTATATTGTACACAAGGGTCAATCGTCACGAAGCGTACGAGACGAAATTTTGGTTCAACTGTGTAATCAAGTGTATCGTGTCGATGAATCGCATGCGATGCGCATATGGCAATTGATGAGCCATTGTTTATCAGCATTTCAACCAGGACCGGCTTTGCATAAATATTTGGTGAAATTCGTGTCGGACAATGCACCACGAACGATTCGTGAGCCAATTTTACGGAAATTATTGAGAAATTTAAATGCACAATTGCATCCATGTCGATTGTATCCACCGACATGGCTGGAATGGCGAGCTAATGCTCGTAACTCTGACATTGCATTGAGTTTAACGCTTCCCGATGAATCAACACAAACCGTTGCCATCGATTCGTGGACAACGTGCGAAGAAGCTGCTACACTGGCATTATCATCACAAGCCATTCCATCACAAGGTTGGACTGTTGTTCTTGATGATTCCGGTCTTTTCACTGATTCTTGCGGTTTAGACTTTGTTCTTGATTTGATATCGGAAAAAGAACTTTGTCCAGCCTTTCCAACAGTTCGTAGCGATTTATTGCGTTGTGGTCGCAAATCATCCAAAATACAAACCTATCAAATTGAGCCAGAAAGTCCACAAAGTTTAAAACGTCCACAAGTGCCACCGCCTGAACCACCACCACCCGCGACGAATGTCAAACGACATTCGGCCATTGAACGTACTACCGACAAATTAATGGGAAACATACAACGAAAAACTTCACATGATTTACTATCACGAAATTCAGCATTGAATGATCGCTATTTCGATAGTCAAGAGAAATCACGTTCAAAATCGTTGGACGATTTATTGGGAGGAGGTGAAACTAGTGCGGCTGAAAGTGTTGCTGAAATTGTTTCACAAACCGAATTAGATGAAGAGCACGAACAATTGACTGAACTTGGACTATCCGAAAGTCGATTGAATGATCGTTATCATTCATCGGAGCGTTTGGCTCCATTGCGTGAAACACCACGATATCAAAAGTCACAATATGCCGGCAAACGTTCGGCCGGTCATTCTAGCAAATATATGGAACGATCCGATTATGGAACTCGATCGTCCGCAATGTCTGATACAAGTGAAGCTCCTTCATTGGCCAGTCATGTGCGACGAGTTCGTCTACCATCAAATATTGATCAATTTTCAGATGTCGATCAATTTCTGGACGATTTATTCAGTCCAGTTTTGGATGGTTCATTGGATGAACTATCTGATGCTCGTTCATTGTCGACAAGCATTCGTGGCGGGCGTGAGGAATTCCTTGAAGCTCCGGCCATTGATGAACATTTGAATGATTTGCAATCGGCAAGTAAATTAGAGAAATTGATCAAGGGTGGCGGTGGTAACAAAGATAATGCAGCCCGAAAATCATCTACCGATCAAGAAGTTCAAGAAATTAATAGTAATTTTGAGGGATCATTAGACGAATACATTACAGGTAAATTCGGGATCAAAAAAAAGAAGAAGAATCGCATATAATTGAACTGAATTTCATTTTTTTTCGCAGAGCTCTTTCAACCGATTTTCGTAAACGATTCACTGAAACGTCTCACTGAAAAAACCGAATTGGCCGAATCAATTAAAGGCGGTGGAACGGCCCATCAAACAGCAAATGCATCAAATGGTTACAATTCACCATCATCCAAATTGAACAATCCCGTTTTGGTGATGGGAACGAATCCGGACAATTTCTCATCGACATCATCGGTCGATCAGGGTCAATTGCAACGTGCATTTTTACAATCGGCCATGGCTCAAAATATTCAAATACAACAGCAACTTTTAGCTCAAAATCAAGCTCTACAAACACTGCTCAGTCAACAATCGTCTGCATCACCAACGAATCCATCAAAAGGTGCATCACGAAAACAGAGTCTTAAATCACAAGCACCAACGCCACCATTTGCTGGCAAAGTATTCGACAGGCTTCGCAAATCGTCCACTGAGAGTGGTTCACATATTCCGATTCCACCACCAATGCCACCGCCCATTGAATTTAACGATCCGGCCGAATCGAGACCATTCCTCGATCCATATGGTCGAGCCAAAACGGTTAGAATTGGTAAATGGGTTTGGCCGCCAAAGGATAATCTTCAAACTGGAAATGATGTTAATTTTATGGAATTTAAAATGCGACAAAGTCAACGAAAAAATACACCACAATCGAATAGCACATCACCAAATGGTTCGAGTGCTCAAATCGAATGGGACGAATTTGAAGTGGAGAATATTATTGTTAAAAAGGAAGAAAAACCAATGGCCAATAATAATAATAATAATAACAATAATAATAATAATAATCAGAGTCCAGCACGAAAATTCAGTCAGCAAGAAAATACGATTCATTCATCAATCGCGACAACGCACATCACAGCAAAAATAGCACGACGTAGCTTTGAAATTGGCGCTGAGCGTCCTCCACCCGGCAGTGTTGGAAAATTAAAACTAAGTTCTGAAATGCGACAACGTTTGGAACAGGTGACAGCCGGTCATTCAGTTCGTTCTACAACTAGCACACAGTCCGATCAACGGGCTCCAGCAAAATTAGAAGATGCCCGTCGAATGATGCTCCAACAACAGCTTATGGGACATTTTGGTTCGAATTCGGATAAAGATGAGGCCGATTTGCCATCAGTTCGAACCCAAGTGCAACGAATGGAAGCAATCAAGGGTATTATACCGCCTGCACCAAGTATACCAGCACCTCAGCCACCCATTCGACCACCAAATATACCGGCGCCCGTTCCAAGTCCAATGCAAATGCAACAACAACAACAACAACAGCAACAAAAACAAAACGAATCAAAAGAAATGCCATCATTTTATCAAAAACGTCAAGAGCGCGATACATTCGGTATACACCAGACCCAACAAAACTGGAACGGATCGGAAATATCAAAAGATACATACGATTCGTGGGGACGTGCTGAAGCCGCCAAACATGATCTTTACGAAATCAATTACAAAAATGAAATGAAAAATGATCGCGATCATTTACGATCCCGTTCACATTCACGGGACAGAGAAAAATTTACCGAATCGGTTTGGGATCGAAATGAAGTCGAAGGTGAAAGTGACACACGCGAACGGATCAAAGAACGTGCAATGCACGATCGAATGTACGAAATGAAACAAGTTGAACGTGAACGTGAAAGTCAAAAAGTTTATCAATCGGCGGCTCCATCAAAAATCACCGCTATGTTTGAGCGTGAAAAAGTGATTAAGAAAATTTCGCCATCAACCAATGAACGGGCCACATTCAAAACACATATGGCTCAACGAATGGATCGTGAACGTAAAAGTTCGGCTTCAACTCAAATAACACAAAGTACCGACAAACCGGACATCGATACAGACATTGAATGGGCATCAAATACACCAGTACCGACGGCTCCAATGCCTGTTTTACCAGCACCAAAAATACCGGCTGCTGCCTGCTTAACATACAATCGTGTGCCATGGAAATTACGTGTTCGCAAAGAAATATTCCATCCGACCGAAACAATTAATTCACCGGCCGCATTGGATATGTTATTTGCTCAAATTGCTGCCGATATATTTGGTGCGATGCCATGTTTACGGATCACACCGTCCGAAAAACGGAATGCATTAAATTTGCTCGGTGGACATGGTGTGACTGGTGAAACAATTAAAAATCAATCGATTCGTGCGCCTTCAATTGCTAAACGACATTTACTTGATATGGCTAGAGAATGGCCATTATATTTTGCGCGATTGTTTATTGTAAGCGGATCACCACAATTTCCAGAAGTTTCATTGTTGGCCATTTCCCATAGCGGTGTCTATTTGGCACGTCGTGAATCTGATTATTTGAGTGTTGTTCGTTCAGTGCCATTGGCCGAATTACAAGGAGCCATCACATTACCCCGACCAGCTGCACTTCAATTGAATTTAAAAAATGGTAATCGTATTGTTTTACATGCACCTCGAGCAGCCGCCATACAAGCTATGATCCAAACATTCTGTCAAGAGTTCCAAAAGGTATGTGAAAAAATTGGATTCTTTTTTTTTTTTGGTTTGTCTTTTTTCTATTCCTTCCTTTCTTCCATTGGACATGGTTTGAAAACATTCAACACTGCGAAACATAACACGATAATAATAATAACTAGGTGGATTGTGGCGACCAAAATTTGATCGCATTCTAGGGAACGCATAAAGTTGAGAAATTCCAAAAATTGAATTTACAAAATAAATCATGTTTGCTGAACTCGGTCAAATTTCGTGAAAACCATTTTTTTCAATATTTCATTTGCTCAACCGCGTGAGCATTTCTAATCTGAAATCCACCTCTCAACACACTCCGACACACAAATATTTCCAAT
>GL501485.1:1377331-1393691 GCA_000149185.1 Mayetiola destructor | reverse complement strand
ATCGCTTTGTCTAACACCTCCAAATTCAATAGACAAGTTCGAGCGCTCTTAATGCGCTTGCAAATGTAAACAAGTGAAAATCATCTTCGAAGCCTGTTTTCAGAGTAATAAATCGGTTTATTGGTGAAATTTATATTCTTGCATTTTCATTTTAACGCAAGAGCAAAAACAGAACTTTTTATGCCATGCAAAAACCATTTGAATTGAGTTTATGTGTGTTGACAAGATTAAAAACAAAAACGGTTAAGAGAAAAAAAATTGGAATATTTGCTCCAAAATCGTGAAAGCAATTTTACTTTAGTTTGAAAGGCCTGCAATACAATTAACAAATGATCGATTGGCAAAAACTATTCATCATTCACACACACGGAATGACGGTTAAAATATTTCTTTAAACGTAAATCATGAAATTTTTGACGGATATCCGAATTAAGCTCATCATATAGGATGAAAAGACAAAGGTGTTTCAATTAAATCAAACACAAACATGCGATCCAACGAATAAAGTCGAAGTAGTGTATCAACACCGTTAGATTGTGGACTATTCAAAGACACAAAAAGACCAACAACAACAAAAAATTCACAAATAAAGAAGTCAAAAAAAATGAAAGAAGGAAAAGAAGCAACTAGAAACAAACTCAAAAATTAAAGCAAAAACAAAACAACAGACAAATCAACCGACCGAGAACTGAGGTAGCCGTAATAATGGTTGAAATGCGCATGTAACAATAATCACTCGGACAGAAACATTTATGAGTTTTGTTGTTTGGCCTTTTTTTTCTTGTCTCTCTCTCTCTCTCTCGCTCGCTGTCCATTCTTCAGTCGTTGAATTGAATATAATGGGTCGGTTCATTTTTTTATTTCGCGTTTAGTCATTTTTCATATGTGTTGCGTTACGTATGTTTGTGCAGAGAATTGAAGTGAAATGATGATGATGATGATGGAATGAGATCGGATGCATCTTTGGTGAAAACGCATCACATTGTTAAACGCGACTAAGTTTTCTATCATTAAGAAATATAATTTATACATCGACAATAGAGAAACGGGTGGAGGGAGAAGATCCACATATAGATATTTATCGGCCATTTGTGTACGTATTGATCATAAAATGAATGTATATAAGATAATGGGACCGTTACAAAAATCACTTAGCACACCAATGCCACCAACACCGGGAAATCAATCAAAACATAGGCAAACGAAAAAGCATATGAAAACAATGCAATGGTCAGATAATGCGATTAGTAGTTACAGATGCTTTGAAACGATTGCAACACCAAGTCCGATACCAATTTCAAAGAAAATCAATCAAACAAAAACACCAAAACCGACATCATCACCAACTGTAAATGCATGTGATGTGCAACGAACATCATCATTAGATAGTTTGGCCACCAATTCGGATGTGATCAATCAAAGTGATGAAAATTCATCGAGCAGTTGGTTTGATATAAATAGTAATTCATCTGAAAATTTGGATGAACAACCGTTAAGTGATTGTGATTCGATTGATGTGTGTTCCGATCATAATAATGAGACCAAATTGAATGGTAAACAAATTGAAAGTGATTTAAATTCAAATGAAAATTGTATGTGCAATTGTGGTGACAGTGAATCGAACGATCAGAACGGCAACCATAACAATCGAATAAATCGTAGTAAAAAACCAATTGTTACTGAAATTGTTTGGAAAAAAACATTGGCTGAACAATGCGACGATCGTGATTGTGCTTACAAACAATTTGAACCAATTCATACAATCGATGATTGTGCACCAAATACAAATTTTGATGGCCTTAATGGAATTCCATTGAATCAACAACAGCATCAGCAACCACAGCAAACGAACAAATCTAGTGAATCGTATAATAATAATTGTTTGACGACACCATTTATTTTGAATAATAATTTTAGCAATAATCAACAAAAACCACGACGCACAAGTATCACCAGCTCCGGTTCAGTTGGACGAATGGAAACAATTATCGAAGAAAAATCTCACGAAGAACCGATTCAACCGAAAATTTCCGTTAAAGAAATATTAGCGCGCTTTGAAACACTCACTTCGTTAGAGGTTCACAAAGTTTTTTTTTCTAAATATATTTTTTCCTTCTCTCTTTTTCCCCCCCATTTTTCTTTAGTTTTTTTTCTTTCTATTTCAATTGCCCCTTTTGATTCATTATACCGTTGCGGTTCGAATATGGGCTAAGAGTCAATGATTTTACCTGGAAAAATGCACTGAACTGTGAATTGATTATAGGTCTTATTCAAGAGCGTCAGCAATTAAAATCTCACAAATTTAAAATCACGACAAATGCGTACTAACAATGTATAATCATTAAGCAATTTTTTCGATCCAATGGAATTTTGAATTGAATAAGACAAGCGCGATATTCTATTTTCATTTATTGAATAAACCATAAGAATTTATCATTTTCCATTACAATTTCAGGTTCAATCGAAAACATCGACAATATCGTCGGGAGCGCGAGCCGCCGCTCAAACATTAAATGTACCAATTGAACGGCTCGAAGCTCAAGTTCATGGTAAATCACCATCATCGCCAACCATCAATAATCATAATCATAATCATATCAATAATAACAACAATCATCATCATCATCATGAGAAAATTCGAAATCACAGCACCGATGACATTCTACCAAATCATGCTGAATTTAATGGAACTAAACATTCATCACAACAAACACAATCGCATAACTATTTACAAACGGATGCCATTCAACATTCTAAATCGCATCATTCACCAGCCCATTCACCGCAACAGCTACAACAACATCAACAGCAACAGCAATTGCACCATCACAAAAATGGTATGACCAACGGAAGTGGATCAAATCTTGATTCAATGCATCCAGACGATCAAGATGATCAACAGCAATTTTCATCGTTGAGTGCAATGCAACCGGCGCCCACAACAAATGCAAAATTCACATTATTACAATTTGCGATGCAACATTTTCGTGATGAGTAAGTAGTGCAATTTAAATTTTTTTTTTATTTTTTTTTATTTTGAGTTATTTTTTTTTTGGGTTCGTGAATTTTGGAGTGGCGGATTCAATCAATTTTTTAGAGAATCGAAATAAATAATTCAAATGGTTCGTTGCATGTGCTCCAAATATACCTTCTCACCATCGCATGATATCCATTTAAAATGATATGATTTAATGAAAACGGATTCCAATTGTGGAATTTTTTTTAAAAACGAAAGAAAATATCGACAACAACAAATATTGCCATTTTATTAATGAAAGATGAGCTTGACTTTAGAAATTGGAAGGGGAAAGTAAAAGCATAGTAAAATAATCAGCATCGCTTCGCTGTGTGCATTGAATGACTACTTTACTGTCATCGGTCAACTAACTCTGTGCTCTCCAATGGACAATGTAATACAAGTTTCCGAAAAAAAAATTGTCATTTCTCTTGGCACTTGTCGCATGGAATCGGTCTTGATGCAGTATTTAGCCCTAGAGTGGGGACCAAGTAACAAGCGCACCTTCATATATTATTTATTGGCCATAAAACCACTTGCACATTAATTTTTTTTTCATCGACATTCAACGATCTTCAACATTGGCCACGAATACCCGCACGAACAAATGAATAAAAAAAAAAAGAAAAACCAAATTCCATGTGAAACAGCAATAACAATAACGATAAATAAAATCGATCGTAAAAATTGAAATTTTTCCGTTCCGTTTGAAAGGAATCCAATTCATTGATTAAACCAACCAATCAACCAACCACCCGCTTGCTCGTCAAACTTTCCATTTTTGTTGTTGTTGTTTTTAAAGTTTTAAAATTATGGCAAATGAAAAATTGAATTCCGTAGCGACAATGGTTGCAAATAGTAATGTTAAATACATTTGATTACATTGCGAATAGCTGGTGTAATGAAGATGGTATTCGGTTATGTTTTGATTAATATAAAAAAACGACTGCATATGGACTGAGTCATAGCATTTCAAATGGAAATCAATAATGCAAAAGCAAAAAAGAAGTAAAACTTTGCAATCGAAATGAGAAAGGCTAAGGGCACAGCGATTTCATTATTATTTGTTTACATAAGCCGAATACAGTTCAGTTTGTTCGAGTCATTTTCATTATTTATTCGAAAGATTTGAGTACGTTTCCGCGATCATCAATTGAAAATGTCTGGAATATTGAATTATTTCATATATTGAGGATATTTTTGTTAAGTTGCGCTCACTTTTCACTCATTTTACATAATATTAAATGCATATCGTCGTTGGTTTACCATGTACCAAAAGTGAATCATCTATCGAAATTGATCCACTAAATAAAATCACAATTTTTCTCCATCAATTTTCAAATTTTTCATGCGATTCATCAACGAAATTGTAACGAGTTGTTAATCATTTGCAATACATTGGCAAATTAAACGATGATGATTGAAACCATTTTTACTTAAATTAATTATTATTGAAGTGTTAACCATTATCCAAACTATGCACAGCAAGTACACTTTGTGTGTAATGTTTGAAATTAAAATTACGTGACTCAGTTGCCGAAGTTTGAAGTGTGATTTATTACAATTTGATGCTGGGCAATGTTCAATTTCATTGTAAAGACCATATGTGAAAGGAAATGTGATCGTAAAACAAAATTTGCACGGTAATTTTGAAAATATTCCATTTGATGATGTCAGTTGATGATAATTTAATATTTTTTGGAAATTCATGTGAATTGGAAATTGTATCTGGTTTCACGCAGGCACACGGGAAACTTATTGAAAATACTGTTCGATAGATAATAAATAAGTTCGATGACGCAAAACAGAGAAAAAGGCCCTGTCTGGCCCGGCCAGTAAACAGTTTCATATATTTAAGCTTAAGTAAATAAACAAAGCGATTGTAAAGAATCATATTTCTCCGTTACATTTTATCGCCATTGGAAAATTAAACATTTTGAATTGTTCGAATATTCATGAGTTTTTTTTGGTGGACGAATTTGAAATTTGAGAGCGACGAAATGCTATCTAATGAAATAGCATTAGTGATGTCGGCTGAAGTTAACATTTCAAACGTAGTCGTCGAACAATCAAAGCATATGGAACATGGAAAATGACATGAATTGATCTTTCGTGGTCCAAACCAAATGTATTGTATGTGTGAGTGTTTGCCTGTCTGCTAACGAACAAATTAAATACAAATTAATCAACGAATTATCGATTCCAGTTTGTGCGCTTTGCACTTGAATTCGTCATTCGAATCAAGTCTTGTTGGCTTTTCTCAAATCGGTTAACCATTGCCCATCGCCTATTACACGTATTCTTATAACACTTTAACAATGAACGATTGTATCAACGCTTATTTATGTGTGCCTCTATTTTCTT
The DNA here is from genome assembly GCA_000149185.1 of Mayetiola destructor. Taxonomy (NCBI): domain Eukaryota; kingdom Metazoa; phylum Arthropoda; class Insecta; order Diptera; family Cecidomyiidae; genus Mayetiola; species Mayetiola destructor. The sequence goes on along the minus strand of GL501485.1, from coordinate 1,388,311 downwards.
CCACTTTGGCACCCAAACACCGAAGACTTCAACACGATTATTTTACATGGGAAAACAAAAAACCAAAAAAAGAAAAACACAAAAACACAACATGAATGGTGAATTGCCAAATTTTAACCGAATAATCTTCATCTCACATAACAAATGATGTGGAAGTGGAAATAAATCACCTTTACAGAAAATTTCACACGTGCCAGAGTGTTTGGACTTTAGTTTTAGTTGTTTCAGTTAGAGTGGAGATTTCGGACGGTTTCCACGTTTTTTCGGTCCTACAGAAGAAAGTGAAGTTTGGTCAACGTTTTATTGTTGGTTCTGTGATAGCATTAAGAAAGTTATCTATGGAAAATGATTGACATTTCAAATCGTTTGGATCAATTGATTAAAAGGTAGATTAAATCGGTTTTTGGCCTGCATTTTGAGCGATGTTTGGAATTCAAAAAGTGCATTGAAATATTTGTTATTCTTAACAGAATCGATTGAGTATTATTATGACATCGAGGCATGTCAGTTTGTTTTGTATTACATGTGTTTGATTAACGGTGGAAAACAAGTTTGTATTAAACGGTTTAAAAAAATGAACTACATTTCAATGAATGCTAACCAGTTGATAAATTATAATTACACATAAAGACCAGCAATGGTGTTTTTCACTTCCATCTGTGTACAATTATGCACAGTTCGAAATTCGAAATTATCAACAGAAGCATGGCAAAGGTGCCATGCATGGCCACGTAATACAGAAATATTTTGTGTTTATTTGATAAAACAAAAAACAAAAAAGCCATTTTCATTTATTCAAAAAATTATTTTACATGGCGATGCATTCGTTCAAAATGAACAATGAAGCTATTTGGAGATTTCCAAACAGAAATTTACCCAACAATGAATGACTAAAGGCATAAAATGCCCAGCCATACATACATATTAGCTAATCATTCTATTCATCATTGGTCATTGTTTTGTCATTTGGGTTTTTTTTTCTTTTCAATGCATGTGATTCGAATTAAATGATGTGTGAAGAAAGTGCTAGGGCCTAGACATAAATGCGCTCTCACCTCTTACCTTAATGTGAGATGATTCGAATAATAAATTAAACATTTATTGGATGGATTGCGTCACAAGCATTTTTCAAAAAATTTCTAAAAGAAGCTTATCTGCATGAATTTCTTTATTAATTTTATTCATATCATTTCATTGAATTTTTCCAGTAATCAATCGATCGAAGATCATCAAGTCAATGGCAGAGCCCAAAAGCGTTCAACATCATCATCTCGTCCACATGGTGATTTAGTGAAATGGCAACCGACACCCATACGAAGCCCATTGTTACGTTTGCCCATTGAATTGTCACCATTGGCGATTGAATGTTTTGAATGTATACTTCGTTATTGTGGTGATTTGCCACCGGATCCCGAATTGACTGAAGTTAAATGTGTCTATACTATTTTGATGGTAAGTCTAAAATCCGAAATGATTTCATTTTAAAATGGAAATTTTTTGTAAAATTTTTTTTGTTTTTGTTTGTTTGCTTTTTTTTCATTTCATATTTATTTGTAGCATTGTCATAAACATCTAACGTTACGTGATGAAGTCTATTGTCAATTGATGAAACAAACAACTGGAAATCGTTCACAAAATCCCGATTCATGTCAACGTGCCTGGCGTCTATTGAGTATTTTGGCAGCATATTTTAGTTGTTCGGATGCTTTGAAACCATATTTGATGGAACATTTAACGGCTGCAGCATCGGATCGTCGACGATCAGCTCATGGAACGGCATCCGTTTGTTTATCAAATTTGCGAAAAACAGCACGATGCGGAGGAAGAAAAAATGTGCCAAGTGTTGAAGAAGTCACCGCTGTATCAGCCGGAAGGTAAAATCTAATCACACATTTTGAAAAACCCAAAAAAAAAAAATACTCCGAAATTTCAATTTCCAATAAATGAATCGATGATTTTTGTTGTAATTTGTCATAAATAGATCAGCACGTCGTCAAATTTATCGTTTACCGGGCGGTGCCGAACGAGTTGTAAATACGCGCGGTTCAACTGTTGTAGCCGATGTAATTGCTGAATTGTGTTGCCTGTTGGGCATCGATTCGCCCATCGAACAGCAAGAATTCTCTTTGTATTGCATTGTTCAAGGTGATGCATTCACGATGCCATTAGCTGCTGATGAATATATTTTAGATGTAACCACTGAACTATTAAAATCGGGTCAACCATTTTATTTGATATTTTGTCGTTCGGTTTGGCATTTTCCAATGAAACGTGATCCATTGCCAACAATGTTATATGTTGAAGTTTTATTTAATCAAGTTGCACCCGATTATTTGGAAGGATTATTACTTGAGATGCCAAGCAATGGTTCACCATCACCGGATATTGTTCGTGATATGGCCCGAATTGCAGCACTTTTACATCGTGCAGCTGATTTAACACATGTTCCAGCAATGAAGGAAATTAAATTTTTGCTACCAAAACCGGCATTAGGTATACGTGATTTGAGACCGGCTCAATGGGTTGCACTTGTACAATCGGCATGGCCTTCGATTGCGGCCATGGAACCCGTTCAAGTGAAGGCACAATTTTTGAGCGTTTTATCGGAATGGCCATTATTTGGCAGTAGTTTCTTTGCTGTACGAAAAGTTTCAACCGAAGATGGATTGAATGATGATTCGAATCCAATTTGGAAGGAAATCATTTTGGCATTGAATCGACGAGGTGTTTTGTTTTTGGAACCAAACACACATGAAACATTGAGACATTGGCCATTTATGGAAGTCATTTCAACACGAAAGGTACACATCCGGCTTCATCATCAGAGAGAGAGAGAGAGTCGATTGAAATGAAACTCCATATTTAAACGAAATTTTTTGTCTCATTTTTTTCAGGTTCGATCCGAAGATGGTGCCCTATTTTTAGACATGAAAGTTGGTAATTTGATGCAACAAAGAGTAATTCGTGTTCATACCGAACAAGCACATGAAATATCTCGTTTGATTCGACAATACATCACGATGGCCCAAATGAGTCGATCCGATCGCAGAGAATAATAAAAAATCGAGCGAAAATTAATTATTATTATGTACTTATTATTTTATTGGAGATTTGTTTCTTTATTTTTTCTTTTTCTCTCGTTCTTCCAATGCTGTGTGCACACAGTGAACGCGGTGATAACGCTTTTAACAGTCATCGATATGCTGCAGCCAGTTTTACGCGAATTTATAGTATTTTTATAGGAGATGCAGGCTAGTGTATAGAGTTTCCAGCATTTTCTGGGAAAATGAGACAAATTTGCGATAAAATGTCGGCCAGCATATCGAAACGCACCGTTTCATGTTTCACTGTTGTGTACCACGAACCTTTTAGTGTCTAACAACAATTGTAAAATACAAAAAACAAATTTATATGTATCATTCTATAAACAATAAAAACAGCATGCATGTGTATGTATCTGTAATCTGGATGCTTTCAATGTTATTAACATAAAATGGAATTATTGTATTTGGAATTTGGTTCACCATCGAAAAGTCGAGATTGAGCTCAAAACAAAAGAGATTCACAAAAATTCAATCGAACACACAACAACAAATGTGAACCAACAGACTCGTACAGAGCAATATTTTATACATATTACTAATGACCATATTTTCTGGATGGCTCGATTCGTCGAATTCGCATCGAGACGCAAAAATGAAATATAATATTTGTTTACATTAAATCGAATCCGGTTCGGTGTTTCATTTCGCCTCTATCAAATGTCATTACATTATCATAAGCTCTGACACATATCCTCTGAGACTGTGACATTTTGCATTTCAGTCTCAAATCGGCCGATCAGCATTAAGCATCGATTAATTGCAGCGCACACAATCTACTTAAACAACGAACAATTCGAAACGATAAGAAGCCATTGCAAAATGTCGGCAATGGTCAAGTGCCAACATTGCGAGATTCAACTTCGTGAAGATCGATGCAAAAAACATCATGCAAAGGTACATTACAATTTGCCATTCAATTTGATGTACTACAAAGAAGATATGGTTATGGACCAAAAACCAGACGAAGTTGATGCACAAACAATTGATAACGACAACGACACCACAAATGCCGGTGACAACAATTTGATGCCATCGACGGTTGAAAATGAAATGGAAAACCCATCGGCACATATTCGATGCAAACAATGCTCAAACATGATGCCGGCTGATGCAATGGACAATCATATGAAACGAAAGCATTCACCGGGTCCGGTTGTAACATCGTATCCATTAAATGTTGCATTTTCGAAACAACAAGCGGAAAAAGCTGAATTGGGTGGAATTCCGTTTATGACAAAGCCAGCGGAAAAATTTGACAGCGAAAATGAATCGCTGTATAATATTCAAGTCACCGCCGATCAACTTTTGAAATTGTTTCGGCAACAAAAAGTTTATTCGAAACGCGGCGCATTGCGTCTAACTGATTTGTAAGGAAATGGAAAATCGGTGCAACGATATGGCCCAAAGTTATTTTGAAAATTTCTTTCAAATAATTAGACAACAAAAACTATGTTTCAACATTGCATTGAATAAAACAAATTTCGACTGAAATTACACATAAAAATTCACGCATTTTTTTTTTTCTTTGTAATGAATTCAAAGAGAACGATTAAGCGATATATGTGGGGGTAAGTAAATCTTTTTTGCAAAAGCTAATTTAGCTTTATCCATAAAATTTGAATAGTTTTTAGGTGGCCATTGTCAATCGTTTGTCGGCGAAATATTTTTCTTCCCCATTGAATATTCGAATAAACAGTTTCGATTTAACCGACCGTTCCGTTCGGCCATTCCAATTCAGCACTCAGCTGCGGAACCATTTTGACAGTTGGTTGACAGGCGACAGCGTTAGCATGTGTCTGATGCACGATCACAGTTACAAATAATAATCATAAGTTTTAGCAAACAAATAAAAATGGTTCGATTAATGGAATGTAACTTTTGTGGTGGAATAATGCCATTCGATAGAACATCATGTCATATAAGATATAGACATCCAAAACAATTTAATGGATTCACACGATTTATTGGTTCATTGAATTTTGTAAAGTGTAAAGTTTGTAAGTATTCGGTGCATGTCACTAAATTGGAAAAAGAACATCATAAAAAACGTTGTCATCGGAATGCATCAATTTCAATGTTTAACGAAAATGAAATGTTCATAGAGAAATGGATTAAATGTGACATTTGTAGAAAATACTATGTAAGATGTGATATGCCACTTCATTATCAAGATGAACATAAAGACAGATTTGACAAAATTGGTGTTCCAAATGTTGAATTTCTAAACCAGAGCGATGAATTGAATCCAGACACTTGTGACCAACAATTAGATTTCAAACGCAATACCAAAGATTTGAACGAACAAAAAACAATTTCAATCAAGACAATTCAGCCTGTTGCTGAATTAGAAGAATTAATTTTCGTTAAATGTGAATATTGTGGAAGAGAGCTGCCTATGGGTTTCCTTGATGATCATATTCAACAGGAACATGTCACCGATATCGAAGATAATGACACAAATGACAATGATGATTCCACTTCATTGTCCAGTTATAATAATGGAAAAAATAGTACAAACAATCAAATTCCAAAAACGATTCAAACGTTGAATGACAGCAAAGCGTCAATAGTGACCCGGGTTAAGTGCGAACATTGTTCTAAAAGGATTCGATTGCACAAAATTGACAGGCATATTCGACGAAAACATTCAAAACAAACGGAAATAAGGAAAAAACTAAAATCAAAAATAAGCAAAACAGATTCTGTGGAATTGGTGCCAGTGAAAAAAAGACGAAAAAGTGATGAGCATAAAAGTCAAGGAAAAGACGAAGAAGAAGAATTTTATACAATTTATGTCAGCAAAAATGAATTGGAAAAATTTTTGCTCGCAAAAAGAGTTTATCCAAAACATGGAATGTTCCATTTGAAAGATTCTCAATGAAAATAGAAATAAAAATAAGAATTTATGTAAATTCATTTGTTTTTTTTCCTCTTCTGCATTGGTTATGTTTGGCAATTTGCAGGTTTCAGAGGCGCTACAATTGCCGGACAACAAATGTCAAAATTGAACGTTTCGTTTCGACATTTCCAGCTGTCAAATTAAAATAATAATATTTATCGAAACATCCATGTGCTTGATGGTACTTGCTGTGTGTGTATAGTCCCTAATTTTAGTTATACTTGAAATCAAACGAAACAATCATGAGAAAAATTTTGGAATGTACTATTTGTAACTGTTGTGTACCAGAAAACAAAACGAGAGATCATTTCAATAATTTTCACAGGCGGCTTCCACGCAGTGCCATGCGATTCACCAAACCCGAATGTGCAAAATTTTTCATAGAATGTCTTGTGTGTCACAAAATCATCCATACCACTTTCAGTCTTAGAACGAAGCATCAGCAAATATACCACAAAAACTTACCGGCATCGGAATTATTTGACAATAAAAATGCATTCATAGAAAGGGCGGTGAAATGCAGTAAATGCAAGAAATTCATTCCAATAAGATTATTTGATACACATCTCAAAGAGAAGCATCCTGAAGAAAAAGTGGAAACTTCAAATGGAAACACTGAACGAATTGAGCCGACCGAATCAGGAGAATTGAAACTGACAGAGACTAAAGACGATGATGCTGAATCAGAGGAACAAATATTTGTTCGATGTGATTATTGCGGAAGAGAGCTGCCTCCAAATTTCATTGATGATCACATTTTACAGGAACATGTCACCGATATCGAAGACAATGATGACGATGATAATGATGATTCGGTTTCGTTATCCAGTCACAATAATGGGAAAAATCGGGTAATCGATCAAAATTTGGAAACAAATCCATTCATGAATGACAGTAAAGCGTCCATAATGACCCGCATTAATTGTGAGCATTGTTCAAAAAAGATACGATTGGACAAAATTGAAAAGCATATTCAGCGAAAACATTCAAAACAAACGGAAACAAAGAAAAAATCAAAACGAAAAATAAGCGAAATCGATTCAGTTGAAATGGTGCCGGCGAAAAAAAGTCGAAGAGTCTCGGAGACAGTTAACTCGAATGGTGGTGATGAGCATAAAAGTCAAGAAGAAGACGAAGAAGAATTTTATACAATTTATGTCAGCAGAAATGAGTTGGAAAAATTTTTGTTAGCAAAAAGAGTTTATCCAAAAAATGGAATGTTTCATTTAAAAGATTGTCAAAATGGAAAATAAAATTATTAAATTTTCAAACGGAAACCCGTTTTTCTCTATATTTTTTTTTTTGGGTTTCGATTTGGCATGTTTAGAGATTTCATAGCGTTTCAATGGCTGAATAACAGCCACTGTCATTCAGCATTTTGATTTGACATTTTCGATGTGTCAAACAATTGGATAAACATGTGCATGAAACGAAAACACAGCAATCGTTGTTGTGAAATATTTGTTTCGATACGAAAAGGGCCGGTAATTTGAAAAAAAAATGGGAAAACTTTATTGGTGCATTAATTGTGAGCAACAAGATATCCACGATAGACAACGGCATCATTATGAAAAACATCTGGAGTTACCGTATAGCGAAAAATTCTTCAAACCGGTTTGTGATTACAAAAATATTTCGAAAATTAAGTGTTTGTTGTGTGGATACATAATTGAATCCGATCAATATCGGAGAAAAATGCAAATACACGGACAAATATTTCATCCGGAGACAAAAATTTTGACTAAAATTTTTAATCCAACAACGGCATTACGGTGTATAGCCATCAAATGTTCAATTTGTGAACGATTCATAGAAAAAGATCGTTTAAATAGTATTCCAAAATGTCCACATGGTTCACTGTATGACGATCCCAACGATGCATCAGCCAAACGGACAGAAAATGAACAGCCAAACGAAACTAGAAAACGGAATGCAACAAACGGCATTTCGGAGCGTGAATTTAAGATTTTCAAAGAAAGTGTTGGAATGGAGGCATCATCGACGACAATTGAACGAGAATCATCCGATGAAGGATTTACCATATGTAATGTTTGTCATATTAAAATTAAAACGAGCGCTCTGGAAAAACATATGGGACGCAAACATCTGGAAAAGGCAATCGTTTTGGATTCGGACAGCGAACAAGATGAAAAACCAATAATAAAAGTTGAAAAAAATGTGGGACATAGTACCGTTGCCATACTGGATTCTGATAATAAACATACAAATAGACCTAAAATTAAAGTTGAAAAAAATGCAGGACACAGTACCGTGGCCACTGTGAAACCATTACCAAAGGAAACACCATCAATTGAATCAAATGAACGATCCAATGCGGCGCAAAATGATTCAGACACAGAATTCTATGCACTACGAATTAGCAAATCGGAATTGGAAAGATTTTTGCTGGCGAAACGAATTTATCCGAAAAATGGGAATTTTTATTTAAAAGATTCATAAATAACAAGGTTCAAGTTTTAGTTGAATACATAAATATTTGAGATGAAATTTGGAAACAAGAAAAAACTAAGAAGTTTAAATTCTACTTTTATTTCCGTTTCAATATTCCGAATGGAAGAAAACAATAAATAAAAAAAAATATACGTGAATATATATTAATTGGTGGTAACTGTTTCTTCTATTGTTGGCTTTAAATTGATAAGTTTGTTGCTGCTTTCCACCAATTCTGTTATTGAAACTCGTCCACGTTGTTTAATAAATTCGCACACATCATTCAATTCTTTTTTCGAAATATAAATAAATTTTCCTTGATCATCAATCACACCCGTCAATATGCCATCCGTTTGTAATTCCGATATTCGATCGATAACCGCTTGAGTCTTTAATTTAAAATGTGTTGCCAAATCCTCCAAAACCACAACTTTATTTGTTTCAATATATCGAACGAATTCTTTTAGTAAATTTTCTTTTTCATTTTCATCGTTTTCCTCGAAGCCTTCTTCTTCTACTTCAAAATTGGCTTTTAATTTCAAATATTCTGCATGCTCTTTGCGTGCCTTTGCTTCTTGTGCCAAACGTTCGATTTCAATTCTTTTTCGTTCCGCCTCTTCGGCGGCTAATTCAATTTTCTTTTGTTCGGCCGCATTTAATTCGTCACGTTTTTTCTTTTCTTCGCGTGCAATCATTTCAGCTTCGCGTTGTTTACGTTTTTCAGCTTTTGCTTCGAGTTTGGCTCTTTTTTTGGCACCGATTTTTGCACCTTCAGCAAATGGATTTGGTCGTTCGGTGTCCTCATCACTGTCATTGTCGCTTTGTTCGTTCGTTGTGGTGGCGGTGGCAGTTTGTGATGCTGGATTCCGATGACGCTGATTTCGGGCAATTTGAGCCCGATGTGGTATCGATGAATCTGTATTTGCGGGTAAATTTCGTCTTCGTTCGGCACCACTTTCTACAAAGCAAACAAAATCAAATGAAAAGAACGCAAAAAAAAAACAACAACAAACAAATGAATTGTAAGAAAGACTAAACCATTTACTCACCATTTTTTTCATTTGTTGGTTTTGATTTTTTTGTCAGGAGCCATGTTGTTAGAATAACAACCAATAAACCAGTTGCAATGCCAAATAATAATATTAAATCCATTTCACTATTAATATGAGTGAATTTTATCAAATGAATGTTATTTTCTAAAAATTCAACACGTCATGAACATTTATACAAAACGTCAATGTGGAATCCCATTTGACAGGCCAATGTGTCAAAATAGTTTTTTATGACAAAATACCCGTTCCATTTGGGACAAACACATTTCAACCGATTTATTTCCATTTATTGCTTTGGTTTACAGTTAATTTTATCCATTGAACCAAATGTGAAGTCGAAAAAGCGCAATAAAAAAAACACAGATTTTGTGTTAGAAAAAGATTTGTTATCAAAATAGCTAAAATGAGTTCCACAGACCCTTATACCTAGCTGTTAAATGCAAAATATTTTTATTCAAAACAAAAAAAAAAGGAAGGGAATATTAAGGCAAACAATCGACAAATCCAACAAATTAACATTTTAAATTAACAATTTCGAATTCATTTCAGCGGCAACAGATTTCATTTGGAAAATGCTGGCAAAGCAATTTCATTCCAATTTTCGTCCCATCGTAAGCTCTGGAATTCCTGAAGTCGTTGACAAAACTCTTCTTTTACGCTAAGTAATGTGGCATTGTTTGGGAAATCATAAAACCATGTTAGAATCTGTTGTGACAACTCAAGATATGTATCGAAAACAAAACCATTTTTGCCATGCTTCACCAGCTCATCGATGCTGTGTATAAAAGAAAGAAAATTTTCAATAGCAATTATATTGGCATATAATGATGATTATTAGTTTTACCATTTATAATTGACAGCACAAACTGGTAATCCGCATCCAAACATATCGACTACTTTCATTGGAAGATCAAGACCGCTTGAGCTATAATGAAGGCAAACTCCTAAATCGGCAGAGGCCAAACAAAGTGGATAATCCGCAGTGGTCAGCCATGGTGTAACAATTGTAATATTTTTGAAATTTTTTCTAGCAATTTGACCTAAATATGCGGATTTTTGAGGACCTTTTCCAGTTATTATGCAAAATAAATGTGGATAATGTGGTTTAATGTCTGTGGCCGCTTTTTCATACCCTGCAAAATTCGAAAAATAAATTGAATTAAAAAAAGAAAATTGCAAACAAATTGACAGTTGGACCACTTACGATCCAATGCCTTCAACAAAATCGAAAAATCTTCGTCCGGTGTCCAACTGGTGCTCGAAATCAAAATAGCTGGTCGCGTCTCTCTCAAATGTACAACACCAACGGCATCTTTGAATGTAAACAACGTTGCCTGATATTCGTCATCATTCAATGTTGTCGGCAAAAATTCATGGTGATCACTGGCCAAGCGGTAAAATAGATCATGTTTTTGTTCTAATGTAATTGGATGGAAATTTTCCGGAGGACGATCATACAGTACAGTTGCTCTGT
>GL501485.1:1354242-1372084 GCA_000149185.1 Mayetiola destructor | reverse complement strand
CTTTTTATCTTATTTATAAGCTGCTTATATTCGAACAAACGTATCGCGATTATCGATTTCACCAAATCGATTTATATCAAATAGCATTCGTTGATTGCATAATTCAAAATTATTGGCTACTTTTATTGGATGAATGCGGTTGATATGGTCAACTCAAACCAAATGTGTGTTTGGTTTTAGGCTATAAATTAATTAATATCCATTCTGAAGTATTTCGTTGCAGAAAAAATCCACTCTCTTTTTATTTTATACATATTTGAACTGGGACCATTAATTAGCGCAGTTTCAAATCGAAATTGCTCATGGCAACCGTCAACACCATCCGACACTCAATCGATGAAATTGAGCCAAAATTGAATAAAATAGATGCGTGTCGAACAAAAAAATATGACATGCAAATCGATATAAATATTTTTTTTTTTGGAAAATTACCATCATCAGCATAACCGCAACGAAGCGAAACACATTCCAGCCACACAATAGTTTTTGCCATAAATCATTCTATGCACTGTGTCAATTGTGATAAAATAATAATTATCATAAATTACATAAATCGATGTGATTATTATTTTAAACTGTTGTTTATGTTGAACATTGTTTGCTTCAACAATATAATGAACGATTCAATTGATTTTATCAGAGGATAATAATGAAATCAATTTAAACTATAACAAATACTTCGCAACATTTTTTACTTGATTTTTCTTCTTCTTCTTCTTCTTCTTTCAATTTGAAGCAAATGAACCGCGAATGGTAGCATGAAAATCCTATTGAAAATCATTTAAATTGTTTTTTTGGATTTGATTTTCATGAACATTTGATGTGTCGAAATGAAATGCTTAAATTGTTGTTTATTATCAATGTTCAATCAGATGTCAGTTTATCTGATGGACTGTTGCTAACAGTGTGCGAACAATATTAAACGAGTCACGAATATTCGACGAACATTCAATCATTTAGTTTGTCGGTTGTTTATCACTTTGATTGTTCACATTTTGGCTTCGGACATTACAATTCTCAATCAATCTTCGTGGAAATATTCATTCTTGGTGCAATTCAAAATTGAATGAATTTTTTTTCTTTCTTTTTTTTTTAGCAAAATGGCATCAATTGGCATTTACAATTTGGTGCTCCGTATATTAGGAATACGAAGTGAATTATTGGATTTCAATTCAAAATTATTATCGTCAAGTGATCATGCCTTCATGGCAAAACTCTTTAAATTGGTGTCAATCGTCATTGGAATCACATTTGCCGTAACATATCCCACAAAAACTGTTGCCATTGTTACAAAAACACCGCATCTATCGAATGGCAGAGTGTCTGTTGAATATTTCATTGCGTTTACATTCTTTTATATCAAATACATTGTAACGGTGTGCATTTTTGTGTTACAATTTTGGAAAGAGCCACAAATAATCGCACAACAAACGGAAATTAAGCAAATATTTCAACGTTTATGGTCAATCAATCAATATTCCTTGAATAAATATTCAAAAATTATGCATCAACATAGTTTACGTTTAGCATCATTATTAAATTTACGTATTCAATGTCGACCAGTGACCCAAAATGATTTAAACATTTTCAATGGATGCCATTTAATTCGAATGTTTGCGGCAATTTTGATTCGATCAATTGCCAGTTATTTGGAATATAATCAAATGTTTGAACGCATTATACGTGATAAAGAGTCAACATTTCATTTGATTTGGTTTTCATATCCAACGGCATTTATTGATTTTTTTATTTGGCATTTGTCAATGAGTGTACAACAGCATATTAAACTATTTGAGCTATTGGATCAAACTATACATTCGATGGCCATTGATATGCGTCAACATTCCATTATAAATGGATTTCGGATGAAAAATGAACAAATGAAAAGTGTTCAAAATATGGAAACATTGATTGGAATACATTATGAATTGTGTTTGGCCACAACAAAATTACACCAATTGAATGCAATCCAAATAAATTTAGCGATTTTGAATTCATTTGGCAATATTATAATCGAGGTGAGAATCACACATTTTTGTTCGTTATTTTGTGTGTGTGTTTGGTCGCAATGTATGTGTGTGGTCAGTGTGAAATAGTTTGGTGAAAATGCACTCACTCATTTGGATTGTAACCAAATTACACGACGAATTACTATGTGAGCGCTCACATACTCGAAACACGAAATTTATTCATTTTATTTCCACAGCCGCTTAATTTGCTTAATTATGTAAATTACTTGATTTCGTTCGTTTGGCATCGGTCAACATTCAATATATACGGAAACCAAATGGAAAATGCGAAGAGATTCAGTAGTCTGATTCAGTTTTGTATGGGGAGCCAGAGCCTCAGTACAGTATGTGCACAGCGTATTGATTATTGTTATGGGAAAATGAACAAATAATAATGCACTAAACAATAATAATAACTTTTATATTGTTTCGACAGTTAATGATGCTTGATGTGTTTGGTGGTAAAATTCGTTTTGATTACGAAATTTATGCACATATTCGCACCCAGAAAAATTAATTCTCATTTTCATTGTGACACGTTTTCTCTCTCTCTCTCTCTTTTCATTCATTTTGGTGTATTGTTGCACATTTTCGAGGCCTGATTGTGTTTCAGCTATGGAAATTGGTTGACTGCATCATTTTCATGTTTGCATTTTTTTTGTTTCTCTCTCTCTTTCTCTCTCTCTCTCGCTCTCTCTCGTTTTCCAGCTGTATTTATTCTATATGGAAACTTGTGTTTTCGAACCCGAGGCACCCACACACGTAACAATTGCAATTATATTACAAGCTATACTTCACATTGTGGAATTAAAATTGATACTTGGTTCGTTCAATTCGTTGAAAAAACAGGTAAATATATCAAGGCCAATTTACATATATATTTGAGTTTATTTTACTTATTGTATCCAGCTTCAGTTTCCTGTTGATGTTTTTTTTTCTGTCCTCATTCTTTTGGGCTTTTGACATACGTAGAAAAGAATTGTTTTTTTTTTTCACCAAATCCATCGAATTCAAAGCTTATTCTTATGAGCAAACATTTGTGCACAATGAAATGGTATTAGTGAATGAGCACTGGCTATTGGCCATTGAACGATAAGAGGCTTAAGTGGAATTTAATCCATTTATATGTTCACCATGCTCACTTCGGTCCATTTCAACACACACACACACACACATCAAAAAACAATGATGAACATTTTCTGATATTTGAAAATTTCGATTTTTGTTTTTTTTTTTTTTTCGTCAATTTTTGGCAATAGATTGTTGGAGTCGTGAATACTGTACATATCAATTTCAATGGGATTATCAATATCGAATTGAGGCGATGTGTAAGTCAAACAATTTTAAATTAAGTTCCGCATCATCAACGATATGATCTTCAATTTTCTCAATTCATGTTCAAATTCTTTTCTTTTTTCGTTTCATTTTTTAGCTGGAAATGTTTTCAATCAAAAATCTATATCAAGAGCCATTGACAATTCCCAAGCAATTATTCGATTTGAATAATCGGACCTTTTTTGCGGTATGAATTGATCTATTTTTTATTGATGTTTGTGAAAAATAGTCATTATTTCACCGGTCACTTAAGCTGATTATTACATAACAGTATCTATGTTGGGGCCGCTAGTAAGTCCGTAATCAAAGTTCAAATATAACATTTTAGCAACATTTTTGCATGTTATATTTAGCTGTGGGTCAACTATTGATTGAAATTTGGATGTTTATTTATTTTTGTTGCGATGTTGTTCACTTTAAATTGATACTTATCGATTTATGTATGGCCCGAATATTTGGCATTATGCCGTTCTAAATGTTTCATTATTTCTTTTTTCCCATTCCAAATTTGAACTTTTGGATTTTGATATTTTTAGCATGATTCGGATTTATTCAAATTTAATTTCGATGTTATTTTCGTTCATTTTTGGCACAGATTTTGATGGTGATCATTACATATATAACATTTCTCGTTCAAATTAAATTGGATGAATGGTCTACACTACACGAAAAGGCGAAAGAAGCAGCAGCAGCAGTCGTAGCCGCAACGAAATTAAATTGAATGTCAATCTGGCTGTTGATTAATCTTCCTAAAATTCAATCAATGCAATGTTTGAATTTTATTATCGACATTAAAAATCGAATAAAGAAAATTGTGCGCGATTCTTTTGTTTTCATGACTGTGTGCAATATGTGGGGTTCAAAGCAGTCAAACTATGTATGCATTCAATTGAATTGCCGTTTAATATTTCATGGAGTACATTTCAGAAGGGGATTATCGCTGTTGTTATTAGGAAACCATAAAATAACTAAAAAAACTCATTATATTGAGAGCATCGGAGCCACCTAAAAAATGCATGACCAACATTTGAATGCAAACAACATGCATGATCCATGGTTCCCGCTTCTCTCCATAAATATCACAAAAAAAAACGAAACTATCCATTTGTATCCTTATTTAAAAATACCTTGTGATAGCACCTAGTAACAGTGGAACAGAGGAAATTAAATAAATGCATTTAAAAGCAAGCTATATCCATTGGGCTTTGTCGTTCCTTCTTCTTTTTTGCCAATTTAACAAATTTTCGCTTTTAAATGTTTTAAACGAACATTAACATTTTTATTTGGATTTTGGATCGCATCTTATCGTCCGTTTTCATACGTTCTGCATTGTCGTCCCATGCAAAATATATTCAAAATTTGTATGTTTTTGTCGGAAGTTGTGAAATATTTAATGATCGCACGTTTCAATATTCCAATTGCTTAAATGCATTTGAATAAAAAACACCATAAAATTCACATGGATGGAACACAATTCATCGGGCGAAGCTTTTGTCCCAATAGACGCATACACAAACACTTTAATATGTGTGCATAAATAACCCGGGACCAAAAGACAATCGAAAAAAAAAAATAATAAAATTGCAAGAACAAAAAAAAATGATTTCAATGTTTGCGATATTTTGCTTGTATATGAAACATTGAATACGCTTCAAATTTCAAACACTCAAATAATAATAAAAGCTTCGTAAATCCTTTGACAATAACGTTACATTATTTGTGTGATAACATTTTGCGTTTAATATGTTACAATACATATGCGTTGAATTTTTTTGTATTTATTTTTAAAAAGCTCTTTTTCATTTGGATTATTTTAGCTTTGTGATCCAGGTATTATCAATGTTCCGAATTCCATTTAGCTTTTGTATATTTTAAGTGATAACATCAAAATAAAGACAGAGAAAGAGAGAGAAAAAGTGCTCAATGAATTTCAATTATTTAGTTCATTCCTCGTTTTGTGTGTTTTGTCTTTTTGGAGTTTCCCCGATGACGCTGTCTCCCATGGATATGGATACCATTTATAAATTGCATTTTACAATCCATGTAAAAAGCATTCAATCCAACATATGGCCATTTAAATGCAACATTGTTTGCTGATAATGGAATATAAAATGCATGCAAGTTTATGGCATTTTGTGTGAATAAAATTTGCTTTTGATTACATCGTTCATATTCCATATTGTTTATCTTAAATTTACTGCACAGTATACACACAAATTATTATACGTGACGAAGATAAGAGAGTTCATTTGAAAAATTAAATTTTTAATTATTAATCACACCTGCAAAAGAAAGAATCCATCTTGAATTCAAACAAACAAATAAATACAAAAAAACAAAACAAAAAAAAACAATTACCGGAAATCATACGTATATCATGAATGCACAACTTTAAACCAGAAAACCAAATGCGAATCGGTATTGGTAGTACCGAAAACAAGCCAAACACAAATTTGTTGACATAATTAAAGTTGAGCAACTCAAAAGCCATTTATGCACTTCAAAAACATTCATTTCATTTCATTTGAATGTTGAATGTTGATTTAAAATGTAATGAATTGCATTTTTATAATTTCAAAGTGTGCTGTAAAACTTTTTACTACAATATTATTACAGAAAAATAGTTGAGTGTGCATTTTTTGAATGGACTGGAAAGGGGCCAGGTATTCTTACTGGTTGTTCAAAATTATTGCGCGCATAGAATTCGGTGTCTCAAATGTGCCAAAGCAACAAACAAACCAAAGAATCCCGAAAACTTTGTATAAATTTTGTACAAGCACACGATATGCTCGCAACGCAACTAGCCTCAATTGTTTTAATGTACGGATGGCCGCATATTTCATAATACCTGCAATGTATTTAATTTCATTTCATTCTGCACAAAAATATATATATGCATTATATTAAGTAGTTTTTGAGCTGTGACCCAAAATTGTGTTTATGATGGATATATGCAAAATGCGTTGCAATGTTGAAATAAATGAAAATTAAGTAGAACATTCCAAACGTGCACCGGGCATTCCATTCACAAATATCACATCATTCATAATAATAATGCCCAAAAACTTTGAAATGCTGTTTACATTTTGTTGATTCATTCAACGTGTTTACAAAAGTTCCATTTGGAAATGAGGTTGAGTGCATCGTCGTAATGTGTACGCTGAAAAAAAATAACCATTTATAAAAATATTTTAATGTGATAACGATGACAATGTAAGCGCTCGAACTTGTTCACATTTCTCCATTTTTTCTCTCGTTTCCAAACTCCGACTGAATTCACCGCAAACACAATGTTGTTTTGATGAAAACAGGATCTTGGATTAATAGATTCTCATGTTGAATCATGAAATTGATAAGAAAAATATCCAAAATTCCATTCGATAATAATTAATTGTGATTTTTCTTTTATTTCTTCATAATTCACACACTTTCATTTGAATATTGTTTAAGTTTATTTCAAAATGTATATATTCCGGTAATTTCCATTTTAATAGCGATAAAAGAAAAAAGTTGAATTAATTCCATGCCCTTTCTGTGATTCAATATATATGGTAACGTTATTTTTGCCAATTCCTCCATTTGTAAATATGACTTTTACTGGATGTTGTTTATAATCGATATGTTTGATACCGCCTATTGGATACGGTGATATTCCTTTCTGGAATGGAGTAATAAATAAATATTCAAAAATTATTCACAAAATTATTATACAATTTATAATTTAGATAATAATAAATGTTAAACTGTAAATTTACTCACAATTGGGAAATTGAATGCGGTTTTTTTAACTTGCCACATTGAAGAATTAACCGTCACATTATGTTTTCCGATGACTGGACCATTGACCGAACCCCAGGTCACAACATTCACCGAATGAACCAAACTAATGCAAATGCAAAACAAAACAACAAATGACACAAACTTCATTTTGACTTTTTGCAACAGAAAATGTCTATTTTAGTGTTGCGGTTTTAATACTGACGAATCCATTTCGAACGTACCTTTTTATACTTATTCTTTTCAGTGCGATAAAATCTTTCGGTTTGTTTTATTTTCGTTTCAATAATGATTTATTGCTTTGTGTGATAAAGAGAAAAAAAAATTAAAAACAAATATTTTGTGTGTTCAAATTCTGATTAAATTTCGATTCGTGGATTGAACATAACTTTTTTATCATTGATAAAATAATGAATTGATCGATGATGAGCAATGAGCGATGAAGTTACTCAATCAACTCAAAAACACTTTTGTAATGTGAATCACCGACGAATGGAACAAATTGCAACAATAGGATATTTCAATTGAAATTCTGTCTTTTTGGTAGTGAAACTTTAGGCGCATTTCAGACTGTATTGTCTTGCTTGAATCGATGGAGAAGTATTTCGTGACCAATAATATCATGTCTCCTTTAAACTCTCATTCAATCTCAATTTCTCTTATCTGAAACAGAAAATGAATTCTAATTTCTGAATGTTGTTTAAATAATAATAATAATAATAAATCAACCGCTTCCATTTCCACAAACATTAAAATTTTTGTTGACAAAAGAAATTCCAACCAAAATTCAATGAAAAAATAAAATAATACTTCACGATATGTGTTCAAATTTCATTTCAACATTCTTCAGAATCAATCACGGCTGTCAATAGCACCAACCGCTCGATTATCGGAAATATTCTCATTCGAAAGGAATTTATTCATTTAATCTTTGAATTACCAAACTTTAAATTGTCTTTCAATAATAACTTTTCAATTTTTGCCTGTGATAGTACCGGGGTGTGATAGACAGTGTGCACAAATCGATGGAATGTCTGATGAAAAACTTTTCTGTTTTTCCATGTATGTATTTCAATTTATTCACTCGACGAACAAATTATAAAATGTCTACCTTTATCGAAAACACAAACATTCGGATAGCATTTTGCCTTGGGAACGAATTTCTTGAATTTGAATTTACAATGGCCAAAATCTGTGGCTCCGTGTACATAAGACAATGTGTAAACTATAACAAGATTTGTTTATTCTATTACTTGTTTAGTCGTGATGTGTCATTCTGTTTTTGGTCGGTGTGTGACGTTTTTGCATTCGATGAACCCAAATTCCTGGGTTGATTTCTTAGTGCGCTCAGACAGCCAAAACAAACACCAAAAAGCAAATATGTATAAACTTTGCATAGCAATGTCAATATTCTGTCTCCCTTTGTGTATCGATCCTATTTTTTTACGATTGCAAAAAATCGCAACATCGTGAAACAAATTCGAAAATTTAACGAAGAATGAAAAAAAAAACCACAGGAAATGAAGAAAAAAACCGGATATTTAATAATCCAGTCCCAGCTAACGTTCTATCCACGTTTTTCCGAATTTCTTCTTCTTCTTCTTCTTCTTCTTTCCAGTTGCACGCACCCGAATTGATGAAGTTCAGTTTGACATGAATTTGCATATTAATGGAATCATAAATGATTTAAAATCCAGTTTCGACAATTCATGTGCGATGTGTGCAAATAATGTCGCTTCTTCATTCAACACTACTCAATTTTTTTCCCCCATTTTATTTAAATCACTTATTTGCGTACGATTTTTATAATATCACAATCACAATGCTCGATGTTTGACAAGTCATTTTTCATGGAATTTAAATCATTTCGTTGTTCAACTAACCCTGAAACGAGAAGAAGAAGAAGAAAAGGAAACACACTTTTTCGCCGGGAAAATTTTCCAATATTTTTATCGGATAAGACAGAGATTGATGCGAATTTGGAAAGTTTGCAAACTTTTCAAATACGCATACACATGCGCCCAACAAGGCTTGAATAAAAATAGAATATTTTGTCGTGGAATTTTCTATATTCTGACGGGAAAACTTTTATAAGTTTGATTTTAATTTGCGATGAAATATTACATCATTCTGCAGCTTACCTCTCACAAGCTTAGATTTTTCTCTCTTTTGCTTTGATGTACGGAATAATAATAATAATACATATTATGAATAAGGCACACAAAATCCCATATCTGAATCAAGTATAATTGTTCGTTTCCAATATTTTGTGTGCAAATTTTTGCGGGAAAATCGAAAATGGCAAAAGCCGCGGAACATTGAAGCTATTTATTTTATTTGCCTTAAGCATCAGCCACTGAATTCTGAGAATTTTGACCTCTCCATCATCCATGGTGGACTGAGGAAGATTCAAAACTACTTTTGGCAAATGAGGCCTCAAAAAAAAAGTCCCGTTATCTTCAAATAGGAACGCCGAACAAACAGATAGCAGCCATAATAGATTCCAGGTGCTCTAGTTTAAAACGTCCAAACAAGCAGCAGAAACAGCACCGCATATATTTTATCGTACAAGACATCAAATTACTTTTCATTCTGGTTTCATGAACCAAACATTTTTTTGTTGTTGTGGCTGTGTTTGTATGTTTGTGTGTAGGTGGGTGAAAATGTATTTTCATTGTCATTGTACGGACAATGCTAACACCAACAATATTACGTCACCTTGTTTTCAAAGCTCGCAGCTTATCGCGTATAATGTATAGCGTACATCTCTGAAATGCATATGAAATGTTTGTGAAATTCATCAGGCCAATGAAAACTTTGTTGTTTCATTAAAAAATGTGACGTAAACATATAATCAGAGTTTGTATAATGTGAATTATGGCTGACAATGCAAATGTGATATGAAATCCCACATCTCTCTTTTCATTTCGGTGTTCACATGTTCATTATGTAACACTTGAATCTGTCTAAAGTCTAAAATGGTCTGAAATCTGAAGCAGGAAAATGATGTTGGCTGGTATACATAAATATATTTTTTTTTCCCCCGCTAAAACGAAGACGGACGGGCTTTATTTTTCTCAACCAGCGTGCTCATTTGAATGGATGAAAACAGTTTTTCAACAACCATCCATTTCCGAACGGAAGAGCCACAATGTATTTTGTGTTGTGAGCGATGCCAATAAGGCAATCTACACAAAATTCAACCCGTATAACGTTCAATTCTATTTTTCTGTTATGAAGTCTTGATGAGATGGCATATGCTTTCCACTTTTAAATTTTCTTTATTGAGCTAAACTGACACTGACTATACAATATATATTAATACCTTAGACGATGTTGCATTACTGGGATTTGGTGCAATATATTCATGTGCATTGTGCATGTATAGTCAGTTTGCCATTGGATATTGGATAATAATGAAGTCGGCATATTTCATTGTCAAAATTATAGCACATACGTGCTATATTCGGATTTTACGTATCCAGTATGCCAGGGTGTTGAAAAAGAATTGGCTTTTAAATTTCTCAAATCTTTCAAATTGATAATAATGAAGGGAAAATGTGTGTGTGTGTATGGCGTTTATAAATTGGTTCGGACACACAGCGCGTAATATGAAAGTTTTGCATCGTCTATGATAATAACAAAAAATTTCATACCATTAAAATCCAAGCGAATGTTGCACCTTCCACATGAACATTATAATTACACCTGGATTCCACAGGATTTTACGGATATTTTTTCTAGTCCATTTTTCTTTGTAAATGTTATGGTTATCATTACGTATAGCGAGGATAACAGGCAACAGGTTGTGTTTGATGATGGTTCGATGTGGGATTACAAATAATATGCAATTGCTAAATGAATTATGAATATGCATGGCGAATACGAACGCAAAACTTAAAAGCCAGCGGGAAAAAAATTGCATCGCAAAATGAATGAACTCAGAAACAGTTGGATGAACTTATTTCGCATCAATTTTCCAGCTTTGTCTCTCTGTCTCGCTCTCATTCTCGACTTCATTCTAATTTATTGTTTGCTAAATATGGTATGAATGCAAAATTTCAATTAACAATCGCCAATCTTCAATGAAGAATTGTTCTTGTTGTTGCGTTTCCCTAAGCAATTTTGCTCACCGATTGCTGTTTTTTTTTTACTTTGAGTATTCACCAACAAAACCATTTTAAAAAAAAAACCAAAAAATTTATCATTTTTCATAACGATATAACGCTACTCCAGTTCATTACATTCATGGAATTCTTGTCATTTTTCATCTCTTTTGTTTTGTTTCGTTTGGTCGAATGTCTGTCTTTTTTTCCTCCAATTTCCATAATCGAACCCATTTATTCTCATTTCTATTTGTGAAAAGGAGTTTTTCATTGGAAAATTGCGCTTTAAGCCCGTGTTTGGATGGCACAAATACAAATGGATGTTCATAATGATGTCAGTCAGCGTGATTAAATGACATCAAAGAATGCATCATAATAATATGTGTACTGTGTACAGTTGACATTGGACATACATTTGAATTAAAGTGTACAACGGATCGTTTTCTGTGCCCCATTTTATTCTTTCCAACTTGTGCTGAAACGTAAATGTAAAAACTTCACATGACTTTGACGCAACCAAAACAAATAGCCGGTTGCATAACAGCCAGCGAATTGCGGGTTTGATATTTATCTTTTATGTTCGGATGAGATTTGTGTGCATTTTTCTGTTAAATAAAACGAAACATTTTCGATTACAGAGAAATTCAAAACAGACGAATGAATAAAAATACCTATAAATGTGTGTGTGTGTGATTGTGATTAGTTTTTGACATTAAAACCGATTCGGTTTTGCATTTCAATTCCCAATAAATATCCGCTTTTGTTTATTGTGAATGCATTCACATCACAGGGATTTCATTACAATCAATCGTTTCATTCCGTTTTCGGAAATGATTTGTTTATGGATGAATACCATTAACGACACCTTCATCTGAACCATTTACCGTTTGCTTTCGCTGCGAAGCACTTGAATCCATTTACACACAAAATAATTACATCAATAAAACTGGAAAACGATTTAATGAATTTCAACTTGATATTGCCCAATGCGATTCAATCGTGTTTGGTGTTTAGTGTGCACGATGCACCTTGTTAATGTATTATGCTTCGTATCACGAAGACGCCGATTTTATAACCCAAAGCCAATCACCGGTGTTGCTATTAAACATCTGAAGGTTTTTTACGTGTATTGAAAACTCATTTTTTTTTTGTGCCACATCGAAATTGATTGTGCAATCAGATCCAAAACTAACGAATAATTTTTGATTGGCTGTGGCAACCATCGAAATGACCCATTTCGTTTCTCATTTGATCGAAAATTAAATTGCAATTTAACACGAAATCATCAAATTTCACGATAAATTTCATTTCGATCAGGTTTTGTTGTGGAAAATTGGTGAACGAAAAAAAAAAACAAAAAATCGCATGCGACAACCTACTTTTCCGTTCAGTCCTTTCTTATTACGGTTTTAAATAAAAAACAAATTGGTGCATGGCCTGATGTAAAGTGTTGAGAGATCAACTCGACCATTTGTTTCATTAATAAATTTTTGAGCCAACATCCAACATAAAACAAAAAACAAAAATTCCCCAAAGCCCAATCGAGAATCTATTTGCCCTATTCGCCCTTTCTCAGCTGATTTTGTTGAAAAAAAAAATGACTGGGACATAAGTCCCTAACCAATTTTCCATTCCATAATAATGTCTTGGTTTGGCTCCGTCATGTATGCATTTTGTATGGTGTAAATTTGATGGCTCATTTTGACCATTTCGTCAATTTTAAAGCAGCACAAAAAAAAACAAGGATTAATATCATTGTGAACATCAAGTGAACCTTGCTATCGGTGATTGAAGTAAAAGTTCTATAAAAAACATCTTTTCATGTGAACTTATGAGCAGATTGCATTTTGCAAACGATTTTACTTGTCCATACTTCATATGCAAAGCGGAATTGTAATTTAAAATAAAAACTGTATCGCATGTGCCCGGTCAGCATGAATGAGTGCAGGGCAAATTTAAGGGATTAAAGAATCTCTTTAGTGTCAATTATGCTGTTATTGTTTGATTTTATGAATATTTTCTTTTCGAAACAGATCTCAACGGCAACAATGGCAAGGTAAACTCCAGTTCAACATCCAACAAGAGACCATTAAAGCTCATTCAGCTTACTGGCTGAAGCCAAATATGCTTTTTTACTGCTCAATTGTACGAGGCTCATAAAGCTTATTTTCATTTACCACTTTAATGTGAGGTCAGATTTAGTTTTAAAATAAAATAAAATAAAAACGAATATAATAATGAAAAACCACGAAACGAAGGCGAACAAAGAATAATAAAAAAAAAAGTTTAAAGTTTCTTACGAGCAAAATATTATTTTCAACAAAATGTGAAAGAGTAAAAATAAAAAATTGAAGCAAAAAAAAGGAAAATAAACTCAATGAACCGAGAACCAAAGCCAGTGTTTAAGCTAATATTCGCTTGTATTGGATCAGGTTTTGGATGGTGAGTTGTGTAAAAGTGCATTGGTTTTCGCCAACTAATATTACAATAACAAGGAAAAATGAAAACAAGGAAAAATGATATTGAAGGAAGATCGTTAGCAAAAAAAATGAAAAAAAATGTCGAAATAAAAAATAAATTTTGCCAATTAATTTCCGAAACCCGTCTGAAAATTATCAATAATTTTTAAAAATTTGCTTTTTATTTGATTTTACTACATACAGTTTCGTGTCGTTGTTCAAGACAATGTCCATTCCAAAGAAATTCAATGCGCATTCATTTGCAACCAGCGAATGTTTAATGGTTGGTCACACCATAAAATTTATCGTTTTTCAATCTATCGAAAAAGGAAAACCCCGAAAACCAACATGTGAAAAAAAACGAATGAAATTTACAACTGTTTCGGGTATCCATAGATTTCGTTTGGTTGGAAGTTCCCGCATTTGTTCGTGCATTATTTTTACACCATTTTGCACAAAGTCCCATTGCAATCGGTCGTTCGTATCCTTTGTTTCTTTTCTGATGCTGCTGCCAATTTTTCACGCGCCAACGATTCGACAAAGTGCAAGAAATGTACATTTGTAATTGATGTTCGGTTGTCGTTCGAAAATGAATCCATTAGCCAGTTGCCATTATTCACACATTCAATGAAATTTCCATTTTATGTATGCTTTGTTGCCATTACTCGGTTGGTTGCTGATATGCAGGCCTTATAAACACCATGTAAACAATAGTGCCATATTTATAAATATTTTTTAATTTTTTTTTTTTTTATTTTCGACGAAAGAGTTTTGTATGCCAAAATTTCAAACAACATTCTTTTCATTAAATTTTTGTGATTTCCGGATCGTGATGCACTTTCACAGTGAAAATACACAAATATGGATAATGTGCCCACATCGCGTTTGTTCGATGCTCCATATTATCATACAATACAATAGCTTTGTTTGCAAACAACAAAAATAATTGGTCTTTGAAATTTATTTGCGGCATTTACAATTTGTAAATGAAAATGTGTCGATTATATTGAATTTCGTTGTGATACATGTGATTATAAATGTTTCAACTTCAACATCGCAATTCACAATTAATTCCATATAATTTAATGAAATCGTTTGTTTTTGTTTGTTTAATTGTTTGTTGGCCAACATATTTACATTTTCACGAATTAAATGTGATGCATCCAAACAAATGATGTTAATCAATTTGCACCGTTTTGCATCAAATCATTGACAAAGGATGTTTATTATTTAATTAATATATTTTGTTACTGTTCAATTTGTCCTATACAAAATGTAGAAGAAAAAATACTAGTTGCAGTCGGCTACGACATTAATTCAAATGTAACTATTTCTCAACATTTGTTATTCCACTTGTCAGCTGTCTACTGTATGTCACAACATTCATTTTTCTCTCCAAGTTCGAATGTGGGTCTCTTCTGTTGCATTTATCATTAGCGGACTTTAATTTTTTTTCTTTTTCTGTAGCTCGTATTTTCGTTCGTTGTCGATTCAGCCTCAATCGGCCGTTCGACTAATTTCTCCGCCACATTTTTTTAGATGGCGATTCAGTGCATAGCACGTGAGAACGCAATGTTCTCAATTTTTAAACCTAATTTACATAGACCCTTATAAATAATATTACGACATGCATTTGTGTCCCGATTAACATAACGAATGCGCTTAGTATTAGGTGGAACAGTTGGATCTATGGTATAAGTTGCACGCTGTAGCTTTTTATGCCGTTTAATTCGTTGTTGATCATATTCTGTTATTCGTTGATCTGGATGCTTTACATTTGCTTTTCGTTCATGCTGTCGTTGATATTGGATGGGTTCTGGGAATTCTTGGGCTAGTTTATGTTCAATACTACGTCGCGGACGGTATGTTTCTACAGTTGTTGCTTGAATGGAATCATCTGCAGGCTTACAAAATTGGCATTTTTTAAGTCTGTGTGTAAAATAGAAAAATGAAAGAAATAAAGGAAAGATGTTGTGTTGTGAGAATGAAACGAATGTTAATCTGTTTATTTCTAGTTCAAAAACTTCTTACCTGTCCTTCGATGACTCAACTTTTTCAAGTTCCTTGTAGCACCAGCTACATAGCTTTGTCGTACGAAATTCATCCGTTACAATGATTCGTACACCTGGTTCCTGATTTAAATAGTGCATCAGTTTTTTTTGGGCCTGGTGAACGACAATGTCCTTTGATGTGTGATGGCATTGACGCATTTCCCATAAATATCGTTGTTTTCCTTTTTTTCCATTCATCATTTCGTGGCATTGCTGATGGTGTATTATTGATGATATTTTTTGCTACTCGTGTCACTTCTTTTTTTGTGCATGTGTATTTGTCGAATTTTTGGCATACAACTTCTCTTTTATAATAAACGGATGTTCCTAGTTTGAAGAATTCGAGTTTTGTGCGGACATATACATCATGATGCGTTACGTTCATTTGTCACACGAAGGAATTCTCTATCAAATTCACCAGTCACTTTAATCCGATCATCGTAACGTCTTTTTTTTCCTGTTATGTAAATAAAAAAGAAATGAAACAAAATTGGACGAAATTCATTATTTAATCATTGCATTTAATTTGCATTGAAAAAATTTAAAACAATGAAATACGTATATGCACATTACCTGTATTGAAGTGAAAGTCCTTACCACGTTCAAAGTAATTAGATTCGTGGATTTCGCCCGTTATTGGGTCAGTGTATTGGCTTACACTTGCTGCCCAATTTCGAATACCTGGATCAATGCCAATGTGAATTTGACTGTTTGTTGCATGTTCAATGTCAGCCATATTAACAGCAGCATCAGCGGCAGCATCAGCAGCAGTTTGTTCTGGTGTTTTGATTTTTTTCTTTTTTTTCTTATTTTGTTTTTTTCGTTTACGGCCACTATCACATTCATCACCACCATCATTGTCGTCGTCATCGTCATCGTTAGTTTTTGCCAAATTCAAAAATTACAAGGCTCAGCTCGGATGAAATTACAAGGCTCAGCTTGGATGAAATGAAAAATTTCAACTCGAAATAAAAAATTACAAGGCTCAGCTTGGATGATATTACAAGGCTCAGCTTGGATGAAATTACACATTTCAACTCGAAATAAAAAATTACAAGGCTCAGCATGGATGAAATGAAAAATTTCACACCGGAATGAAATTACAAGTTATGAATATTTATGTCCTTGAAATTCACACCGGAATGAATTTTCAATAATAAAATAAACGGCCCTTTTCAGGGCCACTAACGAATCATTTATAAATAAAAAAAAAATTTAATTTTTTGATCAGATTTTATTTTTTTTCAATAATGAAAAAAGAAATTAATAATGTTTTCTTTTTGTTTTTTTTTTAAATTCATTATAAAAGATTATGTTGTGGCCCTGAAAAGGGCCGTTTGGATTGATAATAAATCTGCTAATGGGACAGATCATTATCCTTAGATCCGTTTAAGATGTACGTTTCCGGAAATTCTTCCGTGAAAAAAACAAGTAGGGCACACTGATGCAAGCACTATTTGTTGAATGCAATTCATGCAAAATGCATAATAACTGCAATTAATACCACCATTGGCACAAACAACAGTACCATAGTAGTCACCATTGTTGATACTGGCATTACAACGATGACAAAAATTATCTGATGTATCAACCGAATAATTATTATCTAGACCGCACATGATTAAGTTCAAAGAAAACTCGAATTGATATGTTCAATTTGTGTTACGCTTAGGTACTATGAGCTTTTGCTCCGTTTTCGCCTTATCTTAATTCTGTCAATCTTTTTCAATTTCATAAATCAACAGTTCACAGTCACAATTACAGACATGCGTGTGAGATGGTTCGGCGACATAACGGGCCAAAAAAAAAAAAAAACGTTGACTTTAACAAATCAAACGCATATTTAATAATAATAAAATATACGGGATATTTTAAGCACTCACGATTTCTATTGGCAATGGTTTTACACAAAATTAAATATTTATATTTTTCGTTTGCCCTCCGGATTGTTGAATGTTAAAGATTGGCCGCTTCAACAACTTCAATCTTTTCTGTTGATGGGAATTTATTATTTTTGCATAAAATATAAAATATTTGTACTGTGTCCACACACTTTCAAACAAAACAGCGATGATAATTCCTGTGTGATGCCCTATATATAATTT
>GL501485.1:1334238-1344862 GCA_000149185.1 Mayetiola destructor | reverse complement strand
TCCAGAGTGTCGATGAAAATTCATATAACATCAATTATATTAATGAGAAAAATTCTATTTCAAAGAAAGAAATTTCGATCACCATAAATGGTGAAGTGGTTTAAATTCCAAAAATGTGCATTTTCAATTTTGTGCAAATTTTAGATATTATCATGATTATTTTCCGGGTTGAATGAAGCCGAACACTTGTCAAGCAATTCATCGAAATATCAAATTTGTATCTATCAAACTTAGTCATAATGGGCGATAGCATGCAGAAGCCGCATTACAATGCAAACAAAATATTTTCAAATTTCTTATCACCAACTATCATGTGTGTGCATGCACATTTTTTCACCCTTTTGTATTGATACAAGTGAATTGTGATCGACAACAATCTTGTCAATTACGATCATTTTATTTTAATTTCTCATGACATAAAAAAAATAATAAAGTCAAACCATCACCAGCTCTGAATTCGAATAATAATAATGACAACTCTTGATGCAGAAAAATCACTAATCCAAATAAAAATAGCGAAAAAATTTATAGAATTTTGAAACCTTCGTTCGTTGTCAGCCTTTTTTCGTGTTTCATCCAATTATCATTAGCGTTGAAAATTGTATGCACAAATTGCACAGTAACCAATTGCATGACAATTTCGTATGAGATTTTCAATTTTAACAACATAAAAAAATGGTCTCCGCATTGAATGGGAAAATACCACGATTTTGGTTTTGTATTAAACACAAATGGCATGAAATTTCATCATAATTTTTCCTGGATGCTGTCTCATCCTTTTTCCATCCACCATTTCCACTATTCGCTTTATCAAACATCCAAACGACAGCGTTGCATTTTGATGTTCAAATGAATAAATATAATTGTGTTCGACGGACTGTACACTGAGCACTTGATGGTTTCGGAATGAAGCGGTTCAGAAGACAATTCCGAATTTGAAAAATTACGCTATATAAATATGGCACAGTGGTCGGTGTGCGTCTGAACAATCAAACCCAAAATGCAAACGGAGATAAAACACAATTCATGCAAAATCAACAGTTTTGATATTTAAAATTTCGCAAATATTCAACGCAACCGGAAACGTACACAAATTTTATCCATTTGTTTGTATAGATTATGATGAGATCGAGAAATAAATTTGTCGCATTGGCTTCAATATCGAAACGTGACTTGTTTCCATTTCGATGTAATCAGTGATCCAATGGAATTGAAGCGGCCGCATTTCGCGACCGTGATTTGAATGGAATATCATTTCAATTTCATTATTAGTATTATTATTATTTTCGTTGAAATATCGAATATCGAATGCAAGACTCAGCGCTATATTCGTTCTTTTCCAGAATAGAGCCCGTGGATGTAACCAATAATAATTGTGGTGAATATTTCAGAAACCAACGAAAATTAATCCGTGTGACGTGTGACTCAACGGTCGTAAATAATAATGAGTAATTATTGATTATAATCAAAATTTAGATATTTAGTCTCTCAGCTCGAATGTTAAATGCTAGAATTAATGATGATGAGCCCGGAGCTCACAATTCTCAATTAAGTGGAATTTCTCATTTTACACGTTTGCCCTGATAATAAATTCAATTAAAAGTATTATTCATTTCTTTCTGATGATTGATGAAAAAAATGGAAAAAATTCAATTATCACAAATTGCAAATGGATTGTTTTTTTCCCGGTGATTTTTGATGGAGTCATTTTGAAAATGAAAATCGAAAAAGAATCAAGCAAATTATTTTATTCTTATCTTCTGATGCCATAAAATGAACAAAGTTTATTTTC
Source organism: Mayetiola destructor (assembly GCA_000149185.1). Classification (NCBI taxonomy): domain Eukaryota; kingdom Metazoa; phylum Arthropoda; class Insecta; order Diptera; family Cecidomyiidae; genus Mayetiola; species Mayetiola destructor. The sequence goes on along the minus strand of GL501485.1, from coordinate 1,343,070 downwards.
GCCATTTTTTAATTCTCGTTTTTAATTAACAAACTTTCGAATGCTTCACAAAATTATACATATATACCATAAATATCTTTTACAGCGAAATTATCTGATTTACCATTTTCGTGAAACAATGCGAATCATGCGGTCATGGTTCGTTCGTTCATTTATTCGTTTTGTTAAAAGCTCTTCGTTTAAAGCGCATTCAAATAACTGAATTGAATATGAACTTTGGATGAGTCCAAAAAAAAAGAACGTTAAACAATATCTTATCTTGAAGCAAAATGCTATAAGATTTGTATGAAAACAGGAGAAATCTGAAGAAATAAAAACAATACAGATGAGGCATAAAGACTGATGGGCTACCATTTACAACAGCAGCCAATGTTATCATTTAATTCAAATGAAATGGCTTTTCCATTATCATTTTCATTTTCATTTAATATTCCATTTGGATATTGTATTACATTTTACACGTTTTACACGTTTTACACATTTTACATCGTATCAAACAATAAAATCTAAAATAATGAGATGTGTATGCGACGACGATTGATCAAAAGACTACGAAAACCAAAATTATTAAAAGTTTTGCGAAAATGTTGTTATCAATCTGGAGGAGCTAAACGCAATGCCTAGCATGACCATTGAATGAATGCAGCATGCATTCTCCTTCAATATCAGGTACAAATGAATAAATTTTTCCAAGAAACTTTCCATTCATTCGAATTTTAAGACTCATTTGGTTTGGAAATAGTTGAAGAAATGAATTGAATTTCATCGATCTACCAAAAGGATAAATGCGCAAAAAAAAACTGGAACATTAAGAGAATGCATTTAAACCATAGCAAGCAAATGCCATCAAAAGCAATGGCATGAAATGAAATGGTTCGGTTACACATTGTGTGTCGATTGTCGGCATACACATACAAAACAAAATAGTCAATGGTCAATGTAATAATAAAGCCTTTGTCTGAATTATTTTGGATCTGATATAAATTGGAGCATGCCAAAGACTGATGAGAGACTTGTATTCAGGAAATTGATAGTTTTTACTATTTTCTTTTGTTGTGTTTGAACGTCGGTTTTTCTGGGGATTTCATTTGAAGTTTTAAACAAACTGAAAATCAATTGATTCGAATTTATCGACAAAAAAGCAATCGTTCGGTTAATTGAATGAATTGAAACACTGAAGACATTCCGAAATGAGAAAATCCAGCGATTTAATGACCAAGTAATTTCATATACATACATTTAGTTCTACACAAAATGAGAGCAATGTTTAAATGATTGATTGAATGTTTATTGTCTATAGAAGAATTCCGAATTGTTTGCCATATCAATTGTCTGGCTTTGAACAAAATCCATTTGATTGATTTCATTTGCGTTCGATGAAAAATGAACAAATTTCTCAAAGTTTACATTATCGTTGAAATGGAAATGATTTTGATATGGTTTCTAATTTACATACAGATTAACTTGAATTGAAATTATAATTTGAAGCTTGTGCTGTGCTTGACTTCAAAGTGTATACGGAAATATGATCGCCTCAAAACGAATGATGGAATAAACTTTGCACGTAACGAACAACATACAACGGCAAATAATAATGAGAAAAGCTTGATGCTAAAGATGATGGAATGCCCGAACCGCATTGGCAAGGTTTGACTATTTGGCATCTATGCCAAGTGCTTTTGTTAACCCATCGAGACTTTGAGCCTTCAAATTAGATTTATAATAAATAAATAATAAGAAATAAAAGGCAAGAACTCTAGAGATTCTCTCAGTCAGTGGTTTGGACTGAAATCACTATTATATCGTTGGTCCAGAAAAAATTGCCCATTCAAATGACAAACTATAAAATAATAACTCTTGAACAAAAAAAAATATTAAGAAAAGTATGTTTAAACAACAAGTTTTCACTCAACTTGTTCTCTCAAAGTTTTCTCTAAAAAAGCAAAAAATTGAAATGTTGATTTCTGAATCAGATCCAGATATTTTACTTGTCCGAAAAATGAGTGTTGAATTTGGCTGTTGATCGACAATTTTATAATTCAGGGCTTAAACTTTTTCTGTGTGTGTGTGTGTGTGAAGCATGATCGTAATTAGCAAGAGCATTGTGGTTTTGGTAACGAATGTAGATTCATCAGAAAGATGAAGAAAAAAAAACGAAAAAATAATAACCGTCCGATAAGGGTGGTTAATTTTGAGAAAAAAAAGCCGGAGCTAAGCAAATATGAATTGACCGACCAACCAACGGATAGACAGCAAACAAATGGAAAGTTATTCCATATGGATAAGATAGAGATATAGCGAAATAGTGAAAGAGGGAGAGAGAGAGAGAGAGCAAGAGAGATACGGGAAGATCGAGAAAGATAAAAGAAAAAAAGAATGAAAAAATTGATATTTTTTATGGTAAAATGCCAACTTCATTAATTTTCCGACCATTGAAATGTTCATCATGCAATTGTTCTTTGATTGTAAGAATCCGATTCTGCTTAAGCCAAGCCATTAAATTCCTTCTTTTTTTCGTTCTCAATTGTCTTAATGTATTTGGCAAAGAACAATTTGAGAATTGTTAAAAGAAGTAGAGAGCGTCCAAAGGAAGGGAAAAACATGAATGTCATTATAAACTCAGCACATTTTTTTCGCTCCCAACATTTTTTTTTTTTCATTTTTTTTTACTTTTGCATGGGTCTTTTTCGTATTTATATGCATGAACCATGAACAATGAACATCAGTCTGCCATTGAATTATTATTGAAACCGGTTCCTTTGTATCGAATGTATATCAAGATACGATTGAGAATCGTACCAAGGAAAGAAAATAAAAAACGAAAAATTCAAATTGATTTCAAGTTTAACATAACGAAAAAAAAAAACAGATAAAAGTGATGGAAGAAAAACGGGGCGGAAAACTTGACTATACAAGAAGCTTGAAATTGGCAAAGCCAAAAAAATGCATTAACATTACGAATGGTGGTGTTTGCATAAGAAAAATTGTATATATAGTGTCGTTTTTCGTCGAGTTCCGGCAAACGAAAATAGAAAATAATGTCTTCAAAATTCGAAAGCTTTTCGAAATAAAATATCTGTCGTTTCTTTCGTTCGGTTTTCGTTCAATGTAAACAATAGATTTGTATAATTTTAACTATTTTTCAAATTCATCTTCCGTAAACAGTGTTTGTTTGATGTAGATCCATTGCGTAATTTATATGATTGTACTAATATCGTTTTCGCATCGTTCACGAATTGTGTTATACTAAAAATAACGAGGATAAACGGAAAATGAAAATGTAAATTGTGAATGAGTAAAAAGAGGGAGAAAATTGAATGTGCATGCATAATAACGTACGATTGGAGCCATATACTACATTACAACGTTATATTATTCTACCGCGATGATTTTATTTTTCATTAATGATATTGCTATTCAAATGAAAATGAGACAACCAAATGGCCAATTCATTTTGCATTACAGTAACAAAAATGGTAATAAAACCATTGTCAGCAAATTTTTCATTTGTTTCGAAAATCTACATCAGTTTCAGTTTGAAAAGTGGCCGTGATTTGGGACCGATGTAAGCACTAAGCATAATGTAAATATATTCAATGAAAGAAACACAAAAATTGTCCTGAAGAATTATTATGGTTTGCGTTAAAAGTGTGTATCCTGAAAAGGGCTGAACAAACTACAAATGCCTGTTTATAATTTAAATATTGAAAGCAAAGATAAGCATGGCGCATGGCGCGTGGAGCATGGCGCGTGGATGCTATATAAAATTATTTAAAAAAAATAATAATTTTGAAAAATGTTTGCTCTGTTTTGCCGTAAATTCTAAAAATATTGTGTACTGAAAACGTGTCATTGGATCGAAAGCCAGAAGTTGTCAGCGCGTGTCGATAGATAATATTCAATGATAATAATAATTTTTATTTTCTTCATTATTTCGTTTATTTCTGTCATTTTTCTTCGCCTATGAAATGAATATATTCCTACATATGAAAATACAACAATAGGATATTGAATCATAAATAACCATATCGATCGAAAAATATTATATGATGATCGTAAATGCGTTGATGGTGACAAAATTCGTAGGCAATTTTATTTTATTCAATTTTTGTCGATGAGTCATAAAAATGTGTTATTGAATAAGATGTGAGTGTGTATTCAGTTGAATTCACTTCCTCTACTCCATTAGAATTAAGGCAGTAGTGTTCCTAGGGGGGGGGTAGGGTGGGGGTTTACCCCCCCTGGCATCTGAAATCCATAATTACCCCTTTAAAAAATTGCAACTTTGAAAATCACCCATTCGAAAAAATTGGTAAAATGAAAATTTACACTAGATAAAATCGAGAAATTCTCAGCAAGAGTGATATTCAGATGGGGTAATTCAGGATTTCAGATGCCAGGCAGGGGTAAAATTTCTTCTTTGAAAATCACCCATTGAAAAAAATTGGCAAAATGAAAATTTACACTAGATAAAATCGAGAAATTCTCGGCAAGAGTGATATTCAGATGGGGTGATTCAGGATTTCAGATGCCAGGCAGGGGTAAAATTTCTTCTTTGAAAATCACCCATTGAAAAAAAATTGGCAAAATGAAAATTGACACTAGATAAAATCGAGAAATTCCTCGGCAAGAGTGATTGATATTCAGATGGGGTAATTCAGGATTTCAGATGCCAGGCAGGGGTAAAATTTCTTCTTTGAAAATCACCCAAAATTGAAATTGAATGAGCAAAAAAAAAAAAAAAGGTCATCAAATTGAATCACCCCTTGATTTTCGTCTTTTCTTTTGAAATCACCCCCCCCTGAAAATCTGACCTCGCACACTACTGAATTAAGGATATATATAAATTGAAGTCAATTGGAAAGGGTCGCCATTGTATTTTCGGTAACATTAAAAGTGATCAGACAATAATTTTTGTAATGAAATCGATACTCTTTATATTCAGTTTTTGTTTAATCGTTCGGCTTCAGGTAAATTGAAAATTCAATAAACCAAATATGTCTCTAACGGTATCATTTATATCGATGTTTAGATCGGCGGGACAGGGCATAGTGACGACCAATTAGAACATATTCGAGAAGCTATGAAAATACATGAAGAGGCCGTCACAAAGGTTTTGGAAATAGCAAAAAGCACTGAAACAATAAACGGTGTACTCAAGCCATTTGAAAATGGGCTATTGGGTTTTGGTGGCGGAGGATTTGTATTCCGAGGTACGAGGATACATTTTTGACATCAATGTATATTAATGAATAAAAAAGTACTCCAGAAAAATGTTTACAATATTAATTACATTGGATTAGGTTTGAGACTATAGGATGAAAAACCAGTTGCAATCAAATTCTTCAGAAATGCTACGCACGCTGAACGAGAGTATGCATCATATTCATATTTAAAAGCAATTAATGTCACTGAAGCTGAAAACTATGGAATACCAACAGTTTACTACTATGGCCAATGGAAAAATTTGACGGTGACGGCCTATACGGTACTTGATAAAACATTGAACGAACCAAAGGGTGAACTTCCAGATTACGACTATTTGTTTTTGATTCGACATTTTGTGCGTAAAATTTTTTGAACTAATTAAACATTTGAACGAAAGGCCGAAATATTTTCTATAACGTTTCCTCTCTTTTATCTTTAGATAAAGCAAACGAAGTACATGCATAGCTTGGGCCTGAGACATGAAGATATAAAACCAGATAATATCGTTTTCAGAGATTGTGAGACATTTTTGATCGATAATTTCAATTCATTTAATAGTCGCATTAATGAAATATGTTTTTAATTATGATTGTTTTTCGTTTGCATATTTTCACACTGCCGATCAGATTTCGATCACGCGTCACAAATGAAAATGGATAATGGTGGTGGGACACTTAAATATGCATCATTAAGATATCATCAGGGCAAACAAAGAGTCAACATGGACGATTGGGAAAGTTTTCTTTATATTTTATGCGATATTTTTCGAATTCACTTGAGATGGTCCATACCAAAAATGATCGATGCAATGAAAAATGATAAGGATGCTGACACCAAATTGATTGAAGTGCTCAAAAATAAAATTCTGGTTAGACAACATAAATCGCTTTAGATGAATGTTATCCAAGTCAATTCAAATGAATTGATTTTCATTTGTAGGATAAAATTGAAGAGGATTTAAAAGGTGATCTAATTCTCCTAGATTTGATGCTTTCATTTGCTAAAGAAGTATTTTCGGGCAAAGAGATACCTGACTATGATGGTCTCGGTTCAAAGGTGACCGGACTTTTGAAAGATCATTTCGGTGACCAAACGTGTTTTTCGTGGATTAACCCCGTTTCGGATCAAGAAAGGATCACGGAATCTATCAAAAGAGCGAATACCGAGATTGTTGATCTCGTAATTCCTAAAAAATTCTCTGATTATGATAACTTTCCTTATCCCCCTGTTGTAGAAGACTATTTCAACAAGCAAAAGGAACCTTCAATTAATCGATTAAAATGTACAGATAGTTCTCGCGTTCAATAGAATATTGAAACACGTCATTTGTCACTTATTATTTTCAATGTCTTTTTCTGTCATCTATTTCTTTTGAATAAAAATTTCAATTGTTTGCACAACATGTCTGTTATTTTTCTTTCGACCAAAAAAGAATTTTAAACAGCAAATTATTTGTCGGTATTGAAGGAATATATGTATGTGTATCGAGTTTAAGACGAGGACCACGTAAATTCCCCGGAAAATGATAATATTTTTATTTCGCTTATTAAATATGCGCCAATCGTCAATGTCAATGTGTAATCGATGATTATTATTCAAATTATTGTTAACGTTTATGTTGTTTGTTCTTAAAACCGAAAAAATAATCCTCTTGATAACTAGTTCATAATTCTTTATTGCTTATTTTTATGTTATAGTGACCGACGTACTCAAAAATTCTTTTCCCGGTAAAAGATGCCTTGTCTGGACTAATTTGGATTTAGTTCGGAAAAAGATTGCAAAATCTATGACCAGATTGAGTAACTGGACTATTCAGCAAAATTTTCAAATTCTATTTTATCCAAAGGCTTATGAAATGAAATCTATTATCTTATACATTTACATTTCATCTCTGTTAATATTTTTCAAATTATCTGGTTCCTAAATTGCTTGCTGTTTATTTATCATTCTTAACGTTCATATTCGACGCAGTATTTTTCTGTTTTGCCCTTTATTCTAAAAAAGAGTAAGTTATAGTTACTTAGTAACTTCAAGTAGTAACTTCAAATAGCCTACTTACTCGAATTGAGCAAAATTACCCTACTACTTACTCAACCTACTAGATCAGCCTACTTACTTGCAGGTATGTGTTACTGAGTAAGGTGTGCGTGTTTGTTTAGTTGGATTCATTTTCTTTACTCCATTAAAATTGAGAATATATAAATTGATGTCAATTGTAAGGTCGCCATTGTATTCTCGGTAACATTTAAAGTGATCAGACAATAATTTTTGTAATGAAATCGATACTCTTTATATTCAGTTTTTGTTTAATCGTTCGGCTCCAGGTAAATTGGGAATTCACAATGTCACCATATTCTGTCGAATATGTATTCGAATGTGACAACTGCTTACAGCGCCATGATTACACAAAGTGTCGCACAATAGAAACATGAAATAAAGGCGACGCAGAGAGAGTTACGTTTGTATTCGCACTCAAACAGAGAAACACTGAATAATTCTCAATAGTACTTGTCTAATGATGGCGCTACGGTCACTTGGAGGATTCGCAATTCGAAATGCATTGACGACATAGAGAATATTCTGTCTTTGGGAATTCAGCAAACCAAATGTCTAAATTGTCTCTAACTATATCTTTAACATCGACGATCAGATCGACGGAGCAGGGCAAAGTAGCGGACAATTAGAAGATCGTATTCGAGAAGCTACAGAAATACATGGAAAGAAAGTCAAAAAAGTTTTGAAAATAGCAGAAAGCACTGAAACAATAAACAATGTACTCAAGCCATTTGAAAATGAGCTATTGGGTTTTGGTGGCGGAGGATTTGTATTCCGAGGTACGAGGATACATTTTTGATCATTGTATATTAATGAATATAAAAGTACTCCAGAAAATGTTGACAATATTAATTACATTGGATTAGGTTTGAGACTAGAGGATAAAAAACCAGTTGCAATCAAGTTCATGAGTAGTTCTACGCACGCTGAACGCGAGTATGTGTCATATTCATATTTAAAGGCAATTAATGTCACTGAAGCTGAAAACTATGGAATACCAACAGTTTACTACTATGGCAAATGGAAAAAATTTATGGTGACGGCCTATACGGTACTTGGTAAAACATTGAACGAACGAAAAAGTGAATTTCAACATTGTGACTATTTGTTTTTGATTCGACATTTTGTGCGTCAAGATTTTTGAACAGTTTTGCCATTTAAACCAAAAGCCGAACTATTTGCTTTAACTTCTCTTCTCTGTATTTTTTATTAGATAAAGCAAACGAAGTACGTGCATAGCTTGGGCCTGAGACATGACGATATAAAACCAGAAAATATCGTTTTCAGAGATTGTGAGACATTTCTGATCGGTAATTTCAATTCATTCAATACTTGAATTCATTATTTATGTTTTTCATCATGATTGTTCTTTGTTTTCATATTTTTACACACTGCCGATCAGATTTCGATCTTGCATCAAAAATGAAAGAAGATTCTCCTGAAATGACACTCGAATATGCATCATTAAGATTTCATCAGGGCAGAAAAAGAGTCAACATGGACGATTGGGAAAGTTTCCTTTATACTTTATGCTGTATTCTTGAAATTCGATTGAAATGGTTCATACCA
>GL501485.1:1298247-1331107 GCA_000149185.1 Mayetiola destructor | reverse complement strand
AATAAAACCATTATTTACTTTCATCATAGTCTTAGCCACGAAGAGTATCATTTTTATCAAGAACACTTGGAAATTAGAATTTATCGAGAATTAGAATTGGTCTTGGAACAGCTCATATCAACTACATTTTTTGTAATGCGATTTCGCACACAAGAATAAGATATTGAATCATCAATAATTAATCGATCGAAAAATATTAAATGATGATAATGAATGCGTTGATGGTGACAAAAATTCGCAGAAATTTTTTAATTCATTCATTTTCGTTGATGAGTCATATAAATGTGGTATTGTGTAAGGTGTTAATGTTTGCTTAGTTGGATTCATTTGCTCTACTCCATTAGAATTAAGAAAATATATAAATTGATGTCAATTGTAAGGTTGCCATTGTATTATCGGTAACATTTAAAGTGATCAGACTATAATTTTTGTAATGAAATCGATACTGTTTATATTCTGTTTTTGTTTATTTGTTCGGCTTCAGGTAAATTGGAAATTCAGCAAATCAAAGATCTAAATTGTCTCTAACTATATCATTAACATCGACGTTCAGATCGATGGGACAGGGCAAAGTAGCAGACAATTAGAAGATCGTATTCGAGGAGCTAAAAAAATGCATGGAGAGAAAGTCACAAAAGTTTTGAAAATAGCAGAACGCAATAAAAAAATTAACGGTGTACTCAAGCTATTGGATAATGGGTTATTAGGTTTTGGTGGCGGAGGATTTGTATTCCGAGGTACGAAGATACATTTTAAATATAAAAGTTCTCCGGAAAATGTTGATAATATTAATTGCAATGGGTTAGGTTTGAGACTAAAGGATAAAAAACCAGTCGCAATCAAGTTCATCAGTAATGATACGCAAGCTGAACGAGAGTATGCATCATATTCATATTTAAAGGCAATTAATGTCGCTGAAGCTGAAAACTATGGAATACCAGCAGTTTACTACTATGGCCAATGGAAAAATTTGACGGTGACAGCATATACAGAACTTGATAAAACATTGAACCAACGAAAGAGTGAATTTCAAAGTTGCGACTATTTGTTTTTGATTCGACATTTTGTGCGTTAAGATTTTTGAACTATTGTGCCATTTAAACCAAATGACAGAATTATTTGCTTTAACTTCTCTTCTCTGTATTTTTGATTAGATAAAACAAACCAAATACGTGCATAGCTGTGGCCTCAGACATAACGATATAAAACCAGATAATATTGTTTTCAGAGATTGTGAGACATTTTTGATCGGTAATTTTAATTCATTTAATGGTCGAATTCATTATTTATGTTTTTCGTTATGACTGTTTCTTTGTTTAAATATTTTTAAACACTGCCGATCAGATTTCGATCTCGCGTCAAAAATGAATGGGGATACTCCGGGTATGACATTCAAATATGCACCATTAAGTTTTCATCAGGGTGGACAAAGAGTCAATATGGACGATTGGGAAAGTTTTCTTTATACTTTAAGCAGAATTCTTGGAATTGAATTGGATTGGCTTCAAAAAGATAAAATAATTCCAGTCAAAGATGATAGGGTTGCTGCCTTCAGATTGTATGGAGAGCTTAAAACCGATCGAATTAAAATTCTAGTGAGAGAAAATAAATCGCTTTAGATAAATGATAACCAAGTCAATTCAAATGAATTGTTTTTTCTTTTGTAGCGAACGATTGAAGAGAAACTAAAGGAGGATAAAATTCTCGGACCTGTGATGGTTAAATTGGCTACAGAAGTATTTTCCGGCAAAGAGATACCTGACTATGATGGTTTCAAAAGCTTTGGGAGAACATTGCGGTGGCCAGACCTGTTTTTCGTGGATTACACCCGATTCGAATCAAGAAAGTTTCACGGAATCTATCAAAAGAGCGAATACCGAGATTGTTGATCTCGAAATTCCTGAAAACTTCTCTGATTATGATAATTTTCCTTATCCCCCTGTTGTAAAAGACTATTTCATCAAGCCTTTTATTGATCGATTCAAATGTATGAAAAGTCCTTGCGTTCAATAAAATATTAGAATTTCTTTTGAATAAAAATTTCAATTGTTTGCACAAAATATCTGTTATTTTCCTTCTCAACAAAATAGAATTGAAAAAAGCAAATTATTCGTCGGTATTGAAGGAATATATGTATGTGTATCGAGTTTAATGCTAGGACCACGTAAATTCTCCAAAAAATGATAATATTTTTATTTTGCTTATTAAATATGCGTCAATCGTCAATGTCAAGGTGTATTCGATGATTTTTATTTAAATTATTGTTAACGTCTGTGTTGTTCGATCTCAAAACCGAAAAAAATTCTTTTGATAAACAGCTCATTATTCTTTCTTGCTTACCTTTATGTTATGTGTGTCCGATGATTAATAAAGCGATGTTTCAAAATGCACTCGGAGATTCATTTGGATGCAAAACACTTTGCAACCAAATGTAATCGTTTCTGTTTTGCAAGAAAATCTTCTTTTTTTTTCTTTGAATATAGGAAATTGTTTTTATATCATCATTTTCACACGATAGTTTACTCTTCCTAGCTTTTATTATTTATTTCTAACTAAATAATTTATTCCGAATGGAATTTGGAAAAGCTTTGGCATTATGAAATGTATTTGCTAAATTTTTTCAGCAATAATTTTACTACGATTGAAATAGAAAACAGACTTGTTGACGCAGTTGACATACAATACATCTGAATAAGCTTATCGTACAATGCGATAACTACATAAAGAATGGAAAACAGTTACAAGCAATCGAAACAAATGAAAGAAACTCTAATACACAAATCAAACATTGAACAGTGAACAGTCAAACTGAATGAAAACTTGTTTATGTGTTAGCGTTAGCACATATAGGACATACATTATTGTTGTTAATGCAAATTCCTAAAACAAAAATGGTCGAAACACCGGCGAAAGTGACAAAAATAACTACATCCACGGTACACTGTACAAATTAATAATGTTTTCAGCATTCAATATTTGGAATTTGTTTGTTTTGTGTTTTTTTTTTGTCATCATTTACATTTGTTGTTTTCATCAATATAATTTATAATGATGATTTGTTTCAACTTCTGTTTTGGAAAATATATTTTAGTAATAATAGGTTTTAAAATTACAAAATGTATAAAAACACTGCGCCAAGTGTATTTTATTTCATTCGCCTAAAATTTCCGTTTCGCATTCTAATCGACAATGAAATCGATCATTTTAGTATTTTTATTTTTTGCCATACCATTTACCGTGAGTATAACTACCTACAAATTAAAACATATTATCTACCCAGTAATATCATGAAAATTAGACGATATTTAAACACATTTGTTATTATTTAATTTCGGGATTCGGTCATCATCGAATAGATTTTCGGTAAAAAAAATCAACAGGAATGTCCATATCCAGTGAAAAGGCTAACCGAAGCCTTCACAGATGGAGAGGAAATCAATGGTGATTTGAAATTAATACGTTATCTTGGTGAAGGTAGCTATGCAATCGTTTATGAAGGTATTGTCCGAAATTAGGCATAATTGAAATGCATCATTTTATTTTATAATTTCATACGACAATAGAATATTTGCTCGATCCATTTATTTTCAGGAATAATTTTAAAAAATAATCACACGGCGGCAATCAAATTCTATACTATCGACAACAATATTTCAAAATGTAAACAGGAAGCTGAAATGTTAAAATCTTTGGGTGCATTCGATCATGAAAACACAAATGTTGAACAATTTGGCATTCCAGCTGCTTTTTATTATAAAAAGTGGAACTTTTTTTATGTGATTGCGGTAACAAAACTTGACATTGATCTTTTCCATCTTACACATGAGGCAAAAGATGGCAAAATTCAAAATCCCTTGGATATTTTGCTTTTAATGCGGAATTTTGTGAGTTCTTTTCCGAAATATAAATAAATAATTATTATTACTCGTTAATGTTTCAACAACACAAATTCTTACAGATTTATCAATCAAAGTATATGCATAGCCATGGTATGTCCCAAACAATCAGATATTTTACATTGAAGTTTTAAAATTATAAAGAGGATTTTTATTTTATTTCAAAAAAAAAAAAAAAAAAAATTAATTATAATCAGGAGTTCGACACGACGATATTAAACCAGCAAATATCATGGTATGATGAAATGAAAAAATTGATTTAGCTTGAAATTTAATTTGAATTTATTCTTGTATCCGTAAAAGTTTCGTGGCTACAAGAGCTTCATCGTAGGTAACTATTTTCGGAATATTTTCGTTCATTAGTTTTGTAAATGAAATTATAATTATCAATTTATTTCAATACGATAGATTTCAATTTAAGTTCCAAAATGTGGATGGATAATAATGGTGGAACAGTTCGTTATATGTCTAGGAAAGATGTAAAAAGAATCCGTTTCGCAATCGATGATTGGGAAAGTTTTTTGTACACTATAAGTGATGTCATTGGAATTGAGCTACCTTGGTTCAAAAAACACAATATTTTTTCCAGACTCTTTAAAAGACGATCTGGTAGTAAAAAAGAAACAGATGAAGCTCGGGTAACTAGCGATTCATTGACTAATGATTTATTTGTTGACATATTATATATTTGTTGTTTTCAGAAACGCATTGAAGATTATTTGAGCAACGGTGAACTAAACTCAATCGCTGAAGTGATTAAGGAATTTACGAACGAGGCATTTCCTGACGATAGTTCGAAGAGTTTTCCCAACTACGATCACTTGTACGAATTGGTCAATCGAAAAATAACAGAAATATCTGAAAGTGAATCGACGTTGCCACCAATGTTTTCATGGTTATCAGATTTAGAGATCGAGCAGGCAACAAAAGAGATCACATCCACTGGACCGCTGAATATTACGGAAATAAGAGAACCGAGTGGTATTGATTTCAAGAAATTCCGATTTCCAGAAGTGGATCATCCAGCTCCAAATGGTATCGGCCGTTATGGATACGCTTAAAACGTTAAATTTTCCTTTTGAAAGGTTTTGATTGCTTTTTATTTTGTTCGAAAATAAAAATTTAGTTGAAACTCAGTATGTTTTTTGGACACGAAACCATTTTCCAATTTTATTTTCGATCTTTTAACGTAGAAGTGTTTTGATCACACTTTATTTGCTCATGTCCATGTACACATGATACATGATCAATGTTATACCAACGGTGCGCTGTAGTGAGTCATTATAAGTCAACTATACATATTTATCAATCTGGTTTCAATAATTTGTATATTTGCTCAGCGTCTACAGCGTGTTCATTGTTCATGCATTGAACAAACCACAATTATTATTATTAATGAGATCTCATAAATTCCTGTGAATAAATGAGGCGAAAAATATTCGTGAATATAATATGCAAATGGAACCTGAGCCGAATTTCTGCCGACATACATTCAGCCGTCTTCGTATAAATATTCATGTGAACTTCAAACTGAATTCGATTTGAATAATTAAAAAAAAAAAAATGAAAGTGATAATTTGTGTTTTACTCGTTTTGCCGTTCATTGTAAGTAAAAAAAATCAGAAATTGAATATTGCAAATCGAATCTATTCACTTTAAGTATTATTAACGATCGAATGCAATTCATTTAAATATTTAATGACAGATTTACGGTGGGAATATTCCATGTAAGCATTGCAAAAGTCGAAATCTTTTAGACGAAATGGCCAAGGAAAACATAACGATCAATGGAATATTACGTCTAAAAGTGAATGGTTTTCTTGGTGAAGGCTGCTTTGGAATTGTTTATGAAGGTTCGTTTCCGAATTGGCAATTGCAGCAAAATGAAATGGCACCGAATATATATATTAATTACATTTCAAATATTTGGAAAACATATGCAGGAACAATCATTGCAGATGGAACTGAAGTAGCAATTAAATTTAGTAATTCGGATAGACACGATGAAGTCACACGAGAATTGCGTATTTATCATTATTTGAATGCGTATAAAAGACCAGATGTGATGCAATACGGAATACCAACCATTTATTATTATTGTGAATGGGAAAACTCCATTGTAGCGGCCATGACTAAGTTTGATGTAGATCTTTCCGATGTTTCCGAAGAACCACACGGACTTGGCAATCCCCTGGATGCCTTAATTTTGATCAGACAATTTGTAAGTCCGTCTTTGGTTCTTCATACAATTTATTTACTTCGTTTCTTTTCTTTTTTTTTGTAACGATGATTTTTTGCAGATTATTCAATCAAAGTATATGCACAGCCATGGCATCCGACATGACGATATCAAACCACAAAATATCATGGTATTTTTGGAGAATTTCCATTTGAAATGTTTAAAAAAAATTATTTATACATTTTTATAATCTTTTTAAAGATACGCGGTCACAAAAGCTTTCTCATAGGTAATTTCAAATGTTTTCTGTGAATTAAATGAAATTGAAATTTGAGTGTCCATTTCAGATTTCAATATGAGCTCAAAATTGACCAGAGATGACACAGGTTATACCGAGGAATTTGCAAGCAGAAGAATCCATTCCGATGGCTTAAGTCTTTTGCCTGGATTATATAATAGAATGCCCTTGGACGATTATGAATCATACTTGTACACAATTTGCTATTGCCTCCACATTCCTTTTGAGTTCTTTTTACCGCCAACTGTGTTTCAGGCAATATTCAGCAATTTCCATTTACACGTTTGCAAAGCGGACACAATCCAGATTCGGGTATTGAATCGATATTTTTTTTATTTATATTTTGTAAAAATTATTATTTATTGCATTGAATTCATTGTAGCGTTGCATCAGTGAATCTGTCACTGATATTCCTTTGAAAATGATCCTTCTGGCATTTGCCGAGGAAGTATACAACGATTACATACAATTCCCCGATTATGACAAATTAGAAGCAATGGTCCGTCATGAAATTGAGCAGAAGCATGACAAAAATTCAGTATTTCCGCCGATGTTTTCGTGGTTGACGGATCCTGCTCCCACTTATGGGCATTTCTGTAAGCGAGAGCAAGAGGTGATATAATTCTAACCGTATCTGCTCTAAGCTCGGCATATTTATTCGATACTTATAAATATAGAGTGAAGAGCACTCTTTGAACAATCAAGCCGATTCAGAAACGTTAAAATCGAATATTGAATCGGTTCAAACGAAAAATTCATTTAAAAAATGATGAAAGTGAAATTTTCTATTTTTGTATTTTTCATTGTGCCATATATTGTGAGTATAAAAATGAGTTTTAAAAAAACGACTTTCTAGCATTTATAGGGCGTATTTTTCCTGCAGATTTACGGTGGGAAAATTTCGAAACATTTTCCCAAACAAGTGGAAGAAATGAACAAATTGGCCGCAAATGAAGCGACATCAACGATCAATGGAGCAATCAAATTGAAAGAAGACGGTTTTCTCGGGGATGGTGGCTTTGGATTTGTTTATGAAGGTTTTTTTCACGAAATTCAAAATATAATTGATGAGCAACATTAGCGATAAATAAACAGTATTTGGAAAATTTGTTCTCTGTCCAGGTACAATTATAAAGGACAATCGCTCAGTGGCAATTAAGTTTGTGGCAAAATCGAATTTAATCGAATCGGAGCGAGAATTTTACACGTTTGTAAAATTGTTTGCATATCAAACGCCCGAAACTGAACGGCTAGGCATACCAGTTGTGTATTATCGTGGTCAATGGAAAATTTCACTTTGACAGCTATAACAAAGCTCGATAAAAACCTATTTGATCTTATCGACGAAGAACATCATCTCAAAAATCCATTGGATGTCCTTATATTGATCAGAAACTTTGTGAGTTACAATGAAATCAGACAAATTTTAACACATCTCCGCAATGGAAAGCTAAGTTATAAAATACTATTGTATATTCCGAATTTTTGCAGATTTTTCAATCAAAGTACATGCATAGAAATGGTAAGTCCAAAGTAATCAGTTCAATTAAAATCTTGAAATTATAAATTGATTTAAAGCAACAAAAAAATTAAATTTCAAAAAATTAGGAGTTCGACATGACGATATCACACCGGGCAATATAATGGTAAAAGGATATAAATCCTTCATAATTGATTACAACCAGAGCTCCAAAATGGCAAAAGATAATAAGGGCTGTACTATGATTTTTGCATCTCGTCGATGGCACAAAGAAAAAAATCGACTTGCAATTGATGATTTCGAAAGCTTTTTATTTTCTATGCTATACATTTTACAGCTTCCTCTGAAAATGTTCCTACCAAGAAGTCCATTTAATCAACTTTTCGAAAATCGATTCTATAAAAATTGTAAACAAAAAACAGATAACATTTCGGTGAGTTTGGATTTTTCTCTATCATGTTTGCCAGTATTTTTCTTCTTTTTGTTTCAATTTTCCACAATTTGCAGCGTTGTATTAATGAAAATGTGAAGGATGAAGCATTAAAAACGGTCTTGAACGAGTTCATCAACGATGTATTGACTGATGATCGTTCAAAAGCTTTTCCCAATTATAATCACTTGTATGAAATGGCCGAACGTGCGATCGCCAGTAAGCATGACAATGATTCAACATTTCCACCGATATTTTCGTGGTTGTCTGAAGCAGAAAAACTCGAAGCAAAACAAGAAATAGATTCCAATCCCCGGCTAAATATAAAAAGAATCGATGAGCCAAGCTCAATAAATTTTGAAAAATTCATTTATCCAAGTCTCACGAATCCACCGCGCATCGATCTGTAATTAATGCCAAACATGATCAATACAATATCAACTGCGGGCTAGCATGGTTTCAATAAATTGTATATTTGTTTAGCGTCTACAGCGTGTTCATTGTTCACGCATTGAACAAACCACAATTATTATTATTAATGAGATCTCATAAATTCCTGTGAATAAATGAGACGAAAAATATTCGTGAATATAATATACAAAATACAAATGGAATTTGAACCGAATTTTTGCTGACATACATTCAGCCGTATTCGTATAAATATTCATTTGAATTTCAAACGGAATTCAATTCGAATAATTGAAAAAAAAATGAAATTGATAATTTGTGTTTTACTCGTTTTGCCGTTTATTGTAAGTAAAAAAAATCAGAAATTGAATATTGCAAATCGAATCTATTCACTTTAAGTATTATTAACGATCCAATGCAATTTATTTAAATATTTGATAACAGATTTTCGATGGCAATATTTCATGTAAGCCTTGCAAAAAACGAATTCTTCTAGACGATATGGCCAACCATAACAAAACGATCAATGAAATATTACGTCTGAAAGTGAATGGTTTTCTTGGTGAAGGCTGCTTTGGAATTGTTTATGAAGGTTCGTTTCCAAATTGGCAATTGCAGCAAAATGAAATGGCAAAGAATATATAAATTATGAATTAATTTTTGGAAAACATATGCAGGAACAATCATTGCAGATGAAACTGAAGTGGCAATTAAATTTACTGATCTGGATAATCGCGCTGTTGCAGAACGAGAATTTGTTGTTTATTCTTATTTGAAAGCGTACAAGACACCAGCCGTCGAACAATTTGGAATTCCAACCATTTATTATTATTTCGAATGGGAAAAATTCATTGTGACGGTTATGACTAAGTTTGATGTAGATCTTTTCCATGTTTCCAAAGAGCCACACAAACTTAGCAATCCCCTGGATGCCTTAATTTTGATCAGACAATTTGTAGGTCCATCTTTGGTTCTTCACACAATTTATTTACTTCATTTCCTTTCTTTTTTTTGTAACGATGATTTTTTGCAGATTATTCAATCAAAGTATATGCACAGCCATGGCATCCGACATGACGATATCAAACCACAAAATATCATGGTATTTTTGGAGAATTTCCATTTGAAATGTTTAAAAAATTTATTTATACATTTTTATAATCTTTTTAAAGATACGCGGTCACAAAAGTTTTCTCATAGGTAATTTCAAATGTTTTCTATGAATTAAATGAAATTGAAATTTGAGTGTACATTTCAGATTTCAATATGAGCTCAGAAATGACCAGAGATGAAGGAGGTCAAACCCTAGAATTTGCATGCAGGAAAGTCCATACTGAAAACATACGTCCTATGCCTGGATCATATAATAGAATGCCCTTGCATGATTATGAATCCTATTTATACACAATTTGCTGTTGCCTCCACATTCCTCTCAAAATGTTTTCACCACCAAATTGGTTTCAGGCATTACTCAGCGAATCATATTATAAAAAGTGCAAAGAGAACACAATCAAAATTCGGGTAAGAAATATTAACATTCGATATATCTCATTTAATATTTTGTAATAAGAAGAAAAAATTATTATTTATTGAATTGAATTCATTGTAGCGCTGCATCAGTGAATCTGTCGACGATACTTCTTTGAAAATGATTCTTCTGGCATTTGCCGACGAAGTATACAACGATGATAAACAATACCCCGATTATGACAATTTAGAAGAAATGGTTCGTAATGAAATTGAGCAGAAACGTGACAAAGATTCAGCATTTCCGCCGATGTTTTCGTGGTTGACGGATGAACAGAAATTGGAAGCAAAAGCTGACATCGAAGCAAATCCATTCAACATCACAACAGATATCCGAGAACCCTCTGAAATCGATTGGAGCGAATATGTTTATCCAGAAATTAAAAATGATGATGAGTTTCTATCGCCCGAATAAATGTTAAATCGATATATGTATATTGACTGACATTTTTCAATATTTGTACTTTGATGTCTGTGTGAATGCTTAAAATAACAGGTTTCAATCAAAATAAATAAAATCCAAATTTTAACAATATTATTATCTTTTCGTTGTTGTTTTTTGAAGCCACGTCCTTTGAAACGTATATTGTATGTAGTTCTTTAGCATGCGAATTACAAATGTTGACAACGTATAAATTCAATTCGTCGAAAAATTATCATACGACATACAGTTTTAGGCGCCTGTAAAATTTTTTGTTCGTTTCGACATTGGATCGCTAAAAATTTCATAATCCGTAATGAAATCGATGATTCAAGCTGCAGAAATACAAAGAGAAAAAGATGAATTTCGATGCGAATCGAATGCGCCAAAGATCGGGGATATTGATAAGTCGAGCTGAATTCATTTCGATACATTGGACTCAATTCAGCTGTGGATAATCTGTTTTCATTCGTCTTGAGGTGTGAACTCACACATTGATATCTATGAATGTATGATCGCCGAACTCTGTGAATTCAGCGAACATAAGAATCGGAGTGAAATGGCAGATACACACTTTTAACAACAATTGACCGATCGATTGTAATTGTTATTATTCTGGCTCGTGTTCGTTTTTTCTGAGTGAATTGTAAATTTTACGAATAATCTTGAAAAAAAAATGTGAAATGGAAGAAAATGATTCGTTTTGAATAAATGAATATAGATCGCAAAAAAAACGAAATGACAAATTTGGAACGAATAAATAATTCAAGACTCTGAACAAGTGATTCACAAGCGAAATCACATTTTCGTTTGAAATGTTTAAGCGCTCTTTGAACCATCAAGCTGATTTAGAAACGTTAAAATCGAATATTGAATCGGTTCAAACGATAAATTTTTTTAATAAAAATGATGAAAGTGAAATTTTCTATTTTTGTGCTTTTCATTGTGCCATCTATTGTAAGTATAATAATGAGTAAAAAAAAAACGACTTTCTAGCATTTATTGGGCGCATTCATCCGATAGATTTACGGTGGGAAAATTTCGAAACATTTTCCCAAACAAGTGGAAGAAATGAACAAATTGGCCGCAAATGAAGCGACATCCACGATCAATGGAGCAATCAAATTGAAAGAAGACGGTTTTCTCGGGGATGGTGGCTTTGGATTTGTTTATGAAGGTTTTTCTTTTCCCCGAAATTCAAATAATATATAATTGATGAGCAACATTAGCGATAAATATACAGTATTTGGAAAATTTGTTCTCTGTCCAGGTACAATTATAAATGACAATCGCTCAGTGGCAATTAAATTCGTAGATGATCAAAATATCGCAAATTGTGAAAGAGAATTTGAATTATATTGCTATTTGAAGGCCTACAAAAATGAAACTGTCGAAAAATATGGAATTCCCGCCATATATTATTACAATCGATGGGAAAATTATATTTTGATTGCCTTGACAAAGTTCGATGTCGATCTGTTACACGTTGCTCAAAATTTCACCTTTGACGGCTTTCATCCGTTGGATATTTTGATATTGTTCAGAGATTTCGTGAGTTTTTATTCATGTGAATTTCGTTCGTTTATACATCTGTTACTTACTTAGCTCATTTTGAAATGGTTTTTCGGCAGGTTTTTCAAACAAAGTACATACACAGCCATGGTAAGTCCAAAGCAAACCGATAATTCTGAGATCTTAAAATTATGAAAGGATTTTTTATAATGAAAATATAATAGGAGTTCGGCATGACGATATTAAACCCGATAATATCATGTTACGAGGGCATCGAAGTTTCCTTATTGGTAATGTATTCATTCGTTGTTTTTTTTTTTGCTTGTTTTAACCGACGCATTTTCGAATTTGAGCCCAACTAATATTTCCAAAGTTTTTCCGAAAGAAAAAAAAACTTTTTCGGTTTTATTTTCAATTGTCAATTACATGAGAAGTAATAAAATAATCAAATGCGAACATTTGTGCCCATTTAGATCTTAATTCAAGCTCAAAAATGATGCAAGACAACCGTGGTGGAACCCTAGATTATGAATGTAGACGATTTTTTGAATTTAAAAAACGACACGCAATCGATGATTATGAATCATTTCTTTACACTATAAATGTCATAACAAGCCGACGTTTGTTTGGACCCGAATGGGACAATGAAAATCGTAAAAATGGGTACAGTCATGTTGGATTAGACAAAATAATCAAAGCATTCAATGATGAAGTATTCGCAAGCAATAAATTGCGGAAACACTTTCCAAATTATGATAAACTGGAAAAGATGATAAGTTATGAAATTGGCAAAATTGTTGGATCAAATGGTCACGCGAAATTTTCGTGGTTAGCAACTGGTGCAGAGACAAGCCCAGTCCGGAATATTAAAGATATTGTGGAACCGAAATCCATTGATTTCGCTAAATTCAAATACCCGCCAATAGTGCATCGACTTCCTTTGGTTCATACAAAGCAACCAATTTTGACCGCTCATACTTCGACGCCAAGAAAAAAATCCAACAAGAGATGGTTTGGCTGCTTTTGCACAAAAACAATCTGAAGGGGAAAGGATCGTCCAAAGTTTCGTGTTCGGGATACGTCTCAATGTACTTGGATGTCTGTGTAAATGCTCGAAACAACAAGTTTTAGCCACAATAAATAAAATCCAAATTTAAACAATATTATTATGTTTTAGTTGTTGTTTTTCGGAGGTTATTGAGCCTGCAAAAATAGATATTCGCAATATATGATAATAAAGATATATTCGATCTGTTTTCATTCCGTACACTTCACAGCTGACACATCGATGACTTAAATGTAAATGTGCGCTGCAACTAAATAACATATACTGAAACTGCCACCCATTGACAGGAGACTATACGGCAAATTTCTGAAAGAATGGAACACTGGAATAATGGCTGTCTATGTACCACCTACGGCATCTCTTGTAAAACGCTACGAATTAATGCAAAATCCCAATTATTTGTAGCGCTTGATGTGAACTGACTGAATTTTTTGCTGGAGGATTAATACGATCGATATGGGAAAATCCATGAAAATTGCCGAATTTTTGAGCAAAAGCTGTGTGTTGTGTATCATTCAGGGGGTTTAACGAGCAAAGCCACTGTGAAAAATCTCAATGGCGTTCTAAATTCTGTTTGCTGTCAATATTTAAATGAATTTCAAGCCGTAGCTTTAGAAATATTGAGCTTTGTTTATGTTTCGCAATATAATTTTGCACTGAAGAAGAGCATAATTGCTAGAAAAAAACCCCGGACTTTTAGTGGTTTTTTGCCAAAAATAAAAAACCGGTTTTCGTTGAATAATTATGAAAATCTACTGCCCCATTTCGATGAATTATGCTTGGTACAAACAAACAAACATCTGATCAAAAGCTGATTTTATATTGTAAAGCGCTTCATATGATACATCAAACAATTTATCATACTCGCTCCATAATTTGGCCTCATAAACAATGTATTGTTGAAAATTTGAATCATACGCTGAAGCAACTTCAATATCAAATGTGTTTCGAGACTTGTTTGGAAAATTCCGTTGTGGATCTATTCAGCCTCTAATGAGATCCATACGTGGATCATCGTTTTCTAAGTGTATTCTCATTATTATTTGATCAATTTTGTCTGTTGTCAAATTGCTATTATTTTTCTTCTTTTTTTTTCTTTCTTTTTCCACGAACCTAAATTTGACTTTCTTCGTGTTTTCGTATGCGAATCGACAAATGATTCATTTCATTTTATAATTGCATTCTTTTTTATAATCGCATTCATGAAACCAATTGAAAAATGCCAGAACCTAAAACCTGTCTAGAGCAGTTAAGAAATGGAATATACTCAAAATTCATATAAATATAGCGGATAAATTCGAACCACCAGCAGTGTCTATTTCTAACGTCATTTATCGCCATTCAACCGTAATTGACTTTGATCATCATTGTAATTCAATTCAAAATGAAATTGATAATTTCAATTTTTTTATTTATAACTTTTCCTTCGCTTATGGTAAGCGATAGGCATTAACATAATCAAAACTTCATTAAACCAAATGAAAAACCATTTTTTTTTCTATTTTGGCAACAGATTTGTGATCCACCAAAACCACGGACTTCGCGAAATTTTCTGAAAGAAGTGACTAAGCTGAACAAATCGACTAGGAAAGGACTTAAGGTAAACAATGCATTGAAACTTAGTAAAGACGGTTTTCTTGGTGATGGTGGCACCGGTTTTGTGTACGAAGGTTCGTCTAAATGTTCTTACAATTTCCATTGACCGAAATACAGACACAATTTATATTATTATTTATTGAATAATTCCTGGTAGGCCTGGATTTAGAGGAAAATGTTACGGTGGCAATTAAATTCATTGCTGATGATAAAATCAAACAAGCTCAAAATGAATTTAAAATATTAACCATCCTTGAGGCCGATAAAGTTGCCAACAAAATCGAAAAGAAAAACACAATTGTTGAACGATATGGCATCCCGGCCGTCCATTATTATGGTCTATGGGAAGGCTACACCGTCACTGCTATCACAAAGTGTGACGAAGATCTTATTGACATAAGTAATAATCATAAACTCAATAATCCCTTGGACATATTGATTTTGTTCAGAAATTTCGTAAGTTTTTTTTTCTATTTATATTTATTTGAAATTTGAGTCACTTTAATGTTTTGATGTCAAATTTTTGCAGGTTATTCAATCGAAGTACATGCATAGCCGTGGTAAGTCTCAAACAATCAGATAAATTGAAATCTTTAAATTATTAATTTTTTTTTCCGAAAAAAAAACAATTAGGAGTCCGACATGACGATATTAAACCAGAGAATATCATGACTTCTGGCCATAAATCCTATATTATTGGTAATTTTTTCCATTCTCTCGCAAATTTCGAATTAATTTTATCATAAATTTTTTGATCATTTTAATAAATCCATTTGTTTGCGTTAAGATTTCAATCGGAGTTCGAAAATGTCCAATGACAGTGGGGCATGTACAGTTAGTTATGCAGCCCGAGTTGCCCACTTTAAACAGCCGCGTGTGGCAAAAAGTGATTGGGAAAGTTTTTTGTATGCAATGTGCTACGTTTTGAGGGTTCCACTTGCTTGGTTCCATCCACAAATCAAAAACCTAAGCCAACGAGAAAAAGAAATATGTTGTGGCACCTTCAAGTCTCAAACAGGCAAAATTCGGGTGAATTTTATTCTATTTTTCTTACTCAAATTTTTGTTTTTATTTTTGGGTTCTATTACTGTTCTTTTGTGATTTTTTTCGCATTATAATTTTGCCTTACAGGATACTATCAACGGAAGCTTTCCCAATGGACCAGTAAAAGATGTTTTCAATGAATTTGCCGATCAAGTATTCAGCGATGATTCGGTAAAATTTCCAAACTATAATCATATGGAAGAATTTATCAGCAAAAAGATAGCCAAATTGCATGCCATCAATTCATCACTTCCACCAATGTTTTCTTGGTTGAACGAAAAAGAAATACAGAAAGCAATTGCAGATTTTAAATCAACTAATCCTTTGGATATTAAAGAAATAAGTGAACCGAGCACAATCAATTTCAAAAAATTCTCCTATCCAAATGAACGGAAACCAGCTACTGGCGAAGGGCAAGGCCCCGGTACAGACTCAATTTTACGCAAAAAATCTGGTAAGAAATAGGCGAAACGATTCAGACCATAACAATAGTTGATTTCTTCATGATTAATTGAGCCAAGCAAAATTTGTTATTTTTCTGAAAACATTTCGTAAAAAAAAACAAATCCACACAGTAAATCAGATCTACTTACCTCAATTTATTCATTGAATTCGATTAAATCACTCTTTCAAGGTTCTTCTTTCTATAATAATATGTTTATGAATTAACAGTAAATTTTATTAGACACATTTTTATTTGTTATCCATTTCGTTTAAAATATCGAATAATAATAGAAATTTATGCTAAAATCTATGAATTTTTGGTTGTTTGTTAGGGATTTGGTGACAATGACTTAAATATTGATTTTTGGTATAATTTTTTCCAATTTGTTTCGATTATTGTTATCCGATTTGTGGTGATATATTTCTTTCATTCTTTCTTTTATAAATTTAAATGATTTGTTATTATAATTTTTGGCCGCTAATAGTTTGCAATTTGGCCATTTTGATTTCACAATAGGCAATGACAAACGGCCACGTAATTTTCCATATTTAAATATATTTTTTTTGTTCTTTTTTTTCTCAATTATTAAATTAAATATTATGAATTCCATAAATCAATTAAAAAATAATAATAAATGCTGCATATCCATCTTTGCGAAGAATTTCATTCGATTTGATGGGATCAACAAAAAATGTTTATATAATTTTTCTTTATTCATATCTCACCTTGATTCGAATTCACATCAATATATTTAACAAATGCATACTGACTACTGGTTTTCTCTAAAAACTACATACATTATATGTTTTTTTGTTTTTTTTTGTAATCTTTCGTTTCCTTTAATTTCATTAATAATAATACAATAATTCATTTCTGACACTGGTCATTGATCCATGTTGATCCAGTATGCATTTTATTCATAGTTCAACTATCTTCTTTGGTAAATATGATTTTTCCCTTCCCGGGCCTATCTTGGCCTCCTCACTTTACTTCGGTATTCCAAATTCTATTATTTTCTCGATATCTTCTATCATCATCAGCGCAAACATCGATGATCATTCAAGTGTTTCCAAAAAGAAAACATTTTAATTTCAAATCTATCTATAACCGCCGAATCGAAAACTACAGGAATTGACTATATATGAAATATGAATATGAATATGAATAAATAATATGAATGATATATTTATTTACAAAATCTTTCTTTTCATTGGATTTTCAGCGAAGATTAATCGATACATTTGTAAATGGGAATACAATAAAGTTTAGCTGACTTAAGCATGTTATCTAGTGAGTACAGATTATGGATTTGGTTTTTATTTTAAAATTTTTAATTATGAACATTGATTTATTCGTGTATGGTGTATGGATGTCAATTTGCAAAGTTAAATGTTTTCATTTTAAAATTAACATCAATTTCCTATTTTTGAATTATTAATTCTGGGCCATTCCAACGCGATAGTTTAAGCGATGGCAAAAGCTGTAGGCTTTGTTTACATGATTGGGTTTAAATTTCACTTGACACCACCATTCACGATTCACGATAGCAAACTTCCAAATACGAGCATTTTTTAGTTACTATCATAAATGTTATTGAAAATAAAGTTTTAGGTTTTTAATTTACATATAACATATTTTATTAATTACGATTATTTTAATTTTCGACTTCTTCGCGAAAATAGTTATTCCAATCAAACGGTTCAACAATTTTACCAACTGCAATGCATCATTCATTCAAGTAATAGTTTTCATGGAGAATAATATCGATCAAAAACAATGAACCATTGTGAATTGAATACATTCAAGCCTCAAGCTCGATGAAAATTCTTCAGGGAGTTTGGCTCAAACGATGTGTGATGAAACAATATCAAAAATAATAATAATGCATTCATTAGCAAATAAATATTGAGTCAAAACATTACACTTTGACGCCGGTATTTATTGTTCACTTTAGTTTATGCTGAACAACAATTGACCTGGAAAATGTTTATTTTACAATTTTCTAATCTCAATAGAATGCATCATGCATAGAATGCATAGATGCTATGCAATTTCAGTATCTTCGTTTACATTTCTGTGTTTAATTTGAGCATCGAAACAAAATATTTCGTATGATTATTATCAAAGATGATTTGCACATCGCATGTACACACACACAATCACCTACAATTGGCCAACAATTTCCATTATTTATTTACAGATGGTTTTAGGATTTTTGGTTTGACTAGATTCGATTTCGTACATGGAAAATTGGTTTTAATTGGATTTGTCGTCTCATTCGTAACATTGAGCATTGAGCATTGAGATGTAAAGATGAGTGTGAATTTTTGGAAAATGTTCGATGCATTTGTTGATTTCATTATGAAAATTGGAATACATTTGGGTTTCAAATTAATTTGAATTTTAGATTGGAGCGATTACTAACACTCGTATGTCTCGTTTCACATCAGCTAATCTCATTCACCTCAGCCAAAGGGAAAATGTTGTGATCATAGTACATTTAGATTGGGCCTATCGCCCTGAAGCGATAGAATTTAATAATATTATAATATTTGTGAATAAATAGGAAGCGCTCTGGGATGCATCATGGGATTCCATAAATTTATTTACAATTTATAACCGAATCACGACTATGATGAGCGTTTTCCGAAAATTAAGCCAAATACACATGTACAACGTGCAAACAACCATCAACACAATATTATTCCTACCAATTAAATCACTTCAAAGAAATTTCCAATTTATTTATTATTATTTTTTTTTTTATTCGGTTTATGCTTGTTTCTGTTTAGTTGACTCCATTTTGATAAATTCGAGACACTGAGGCCATCCTATTACAATATATATTATAAATGTAAAAAAGATCAAAATCATTGGTTTTATTCGCATGTGGAATAAGATGAGACCGAAAACAAGTCCATTGATGATGAAAACGAAATCGAAAACAACAAAAATCAACAAGCGAATTTTTTTGTAAGCGTACCTACTCATTTTGGCCGAGCTCACACATATGACTGAATTAGTATATCTGACACAATAAAATTATTGTTCAAAAATATTATGAAATGCAATTAAACTTTAATTATTTCGCCTGGATATTGTTGCTTTTTATTCGGTTCGTTTCATCCACCTTCTCGTCACATGAATACATCACCAACGCTGGACATTGGTAGACTGCGTCTTGGTGTTGTTGGTTTTGGATCATCTTCAAATGTGACCATTTTTTCGCGATGTTTCATTGGTATGTTGCTCGTTTGCGGTTGATGTTGAATTTGTTGTTGTTGTTGTTGGTGTTGTTGTTGCTGTTGATGATGTTGGCTCTGCATTTCCTGTATGGGTATCATAATGGTGCCCGTCGAACGTGTATGTGATAAAATTGATGGAGGTGGCGATCGCCTTTGCATTGTCGATTGTGATATTGATTGATGTTTTTGTTGTGATTGTGATGATTGATGATGTAGCTGTGATTGTGGCTGTGATACCGAAAATGCAATATCACCTACACCGGCCAAATTGAATTCGCTAACGCTACGCGGTACAAAATATTCAATATGACTTTCTAGCGGTCCGGCCGAACGTCGTGCCGGTGTATTTCGTTGAAATGTAATCGATCGCCTGGGTAATGAATTAAATGTTGATGTATTTGATCCATTAGCCAAATGATCGGTCGGTCGTAGTCAGGATTTTGGTGCAACAGCAACTGTAACCAATGCAACATCTTCCATTTGTGGACCACCCGATGCCAATTGATTAAACATATGATTATGATGTGATGCGGGGCCATGTGACATTAAATGCCCAAAACTGGCTTGTGACAGGCCAGCATTTACATTTGATCCATTACCAGATCCGGTAATTGTGGTCGCAATTGATTTTTCATCTGTTTGTTGTGTATGATTTGCATCAAAACGTTGTAACCAACATAAAATTTCCGATTTAATTAAATTAAAACACATTGAACCAATGGCCATGCCAATTAAAATGTATGCACTAGCCGCATATTGAGCAATGATCCCTTTTGGCTCCAATTCACCAAAACCAATTGTACTCAACGATGTAAAACAAAAATAAATACATTCCAATGCATTCCAATTTTGTAGCCGATGAAATAAAGCGGCACCTAATGTTATATAACATATTAAAATCATTATGCTTATTGATATTGGTACACCATTCGTGTATTGATAATATTGATTAGAATTATTATTATAGAATTGTTGTTGTTGTTGTTGTTGCTGTTGATTCGATTGATATTCATGTGGATCATAATTTGGATTTGTTTTCATTAGTTTGTTGCTATTCAAATTCGATGCCGATATGATGGATTGATTGTGATAATTTTTATCGATAATCGTACCGGAATCCGGACGACCATTTATTGTTCCAATGCCCGTTGTACTGCTACTATTTGAATTTGTACCGCTATTAGTGGCACTGTTGCTGTTGCTGCTGCTGCTGCCATCACTTCGATTACCATTTGAACCGCATGTCCGTAATTTACGAAATATACAACGCATTGATGTCGATAAAGCATCACCCATTGCCGATAAATATAGCAATACAATTGGTATGCCAAACAATGCGTATAATAATGCAGCCATACGACCCCATTGTGTA
Organism: Mayetiola destructor; assembly: GCA_000149185.1. Lineage (NCBI taxonomy): Eukaryota > Metazoa > Arthropoda > Insecta > Diptera > Cecidomyiidae > Mayetiola > Mayetiola destructor. Next base: position 1,310,188 of record GL501485.1, on the reverse strand, counting down.
CGTGGTGTTATACTGCCATAACCTATTTAGAAATTGTACAACAAGAATACATTGTCATGTTAGATATGTATGTATGTTTGAGATGCAATAATATTGAGTGCCATCGCATCATTAGATCAATGGCATTTCAATTTATGTAGTCATTCAGTTCGTGCTTCGTCGACCAAAGAAAAAAAAGAAGAAAAACAAGGAAAAAAAGGGACGAACGGGAAGCTCTTCAAAATTGCTTAATTGAAATATTTATGACAAAGCATTTTATAGCATTCAGTCACATACACACTCATTCTTTTCATACTGCACTGCATTATAATCAACTCTCTTTTCAATCCATACAAACACAAATTCCGAAAATAAAAAACAAATGTCGGTTTTCTGATTTCATTGCCGTATATTTGTTTTCATTTTGCTGTTAATATTATAAAAAGTTAAAAGAATTCGAGCCTTTTATTAGCTTCGTTCAAATGTTCTTTGTCACAGTTTTCCATTCAAAGTCTTGAAAGAAGTCTTTTCCATCACTTGCCGTCGTTATGCCATTTGTACGGAAAACAATCCATTTCTCTTTGTTGTCCAGCGACTATTTTCACTTCACCATTTTAATTTGAAAAAGTTTTTTTTTCCAAAGAAATATTGCCCACACAATGACTTTTTTATATTTCTTTCATCGGGCATCATTTTTCGCTCGTTTTACGTTCTGTGTGATGTTAAATAATTGGATCGAACGTGTTTATAGAAGAAAATTTTTGTTTTTCGGAGTTTTGTTGTGTTGATAAAATGATAGAAATACTTCAAAAAGCCGGACATTTCCTCGAAGAAAAAGAAAGTGAACATTTCTTCAAACAAATATTGACGTTCATTGTGAAAAGAGAAAATAAAAAAATAAAAACGAAAAATCTTCAGATATTGGTTGATGTGTAATTTGAACATTACAAAAACACCCGTAGAATAAGTGAGGAATTTTTGGAGGACAAAACGAATCCATTTCCCTCTTAAGTTTAATATCTTTTTGACTATTTTAACTTTGTCCTTATTTGGCTGACAGCCGATCAGGCAATCGTCTTAATGAATGTTAGCGACAGCAACGCTTTGCTGTCATTTCAAGCAAAATTCAAATGTTTTTTTTTAAACTTCGGCTTTAGATCTAATGCTTCATGCTGAACACAAATCCAAAACCAGAATATCAAAGAAATAAGGAAATGCTATCAAAGAGAAAAATGGAACAGAATCAGAAATCTTTCATCACATTTTTTTCTTTTTTGATTTTTCAAAATGATCACTTAAATTGTCTTTTTTTAACGTTATTGATGTTTCCTATTGTGTGTATGTCATCAAACAATGCCCAATATAATATTATTATGACGACCCATTTCTTTTACGATTCCTTCGGGGCGAAATCTAACCGCATAATAAATGGAAATGAAAAGACAACAAAAAAAAAATAATAGAAAATCCATTTGTTTTCCATTTGGTCGAGTCAATTTTCGGAAATTGTAGATGACCTTGTTTAGGCCGAACAATGATTAATTGAATGATAAAATTTCCGATCAAACTGAATTTAAAATGTCTCGTTCATCGTTCATCCGTCATCCGGTATAAACATATCAAAACTCACTTTGAACCGCTATTTCGATACCCAGGTTATGTTTAAATGAATAAACAATAATCATTGAACATGAATGAAGCGTAATAATCTAGTGTTTGTGACAGCGAATGAAACATACTTGATTAATATATTGAAAATTATGAATATATGAGTTAATTGAAGCTATTTGATTAGGTTTCCACAAAGATATATGTAAAAAAAAAAATTTAAATCGTTAAAATTATGCGGGAAATAAATTCTGACTATAAAATGACTTATATGAAGCAGCAAGAATTCGACTAATTGGAAGTCAAAGCCCAGCAAATAGCGAAAATGTTGTCTTCTCTTTCCATCATCGTTAAAATAGGTCACATTTGTTTATGTGCAACAACCAACAACTCTATACTTCTTAATAAATGTTATACAATATTTTTAATATACACATTCAGATCCGCGAAAATATTGGAGCCTGTTTCGTTTGGCATTAAAACTCCGCAAATAATAATAATAAGTAAAATCCGCATGGAATGCGGATTAACGATCCGAATGACAAGAACGAAATGACTTTATAAGCAACAAAACGCGTACACACACATACACACAAGCAGTCAATTGACAATGTCACAGAGCATTTGCCATTCGAGATGAGTTACCATCTTTTGGATAACATTGATATAAATCGAAACTGAGTGTACGTGAATGAAACGAATGACGGCATTGCATAGCATAAACGAAACGACAATCTTTTATACATGTACAGTGTATTCCATGGAGAAAGACATTACGTTCGATTTCGATTTTATTTATATTTATTTTTTATTTTTTGTTTCGTACGCTTTTGTTTATTTCGCTATTAAAAACCGGATGTTATTGCGTTCGTATCGTGTATGATGAAAGAGGCGAAAATCAACACTTGTAATCATCACCATCATCACATATTCATAGCATTTGCTTGCTAAACAAGACATTTGGTGTTATTTATCCGTTCCGGAATGCTATTTCTTTACATCTTCAGTGTAATAAATTTTGATATCAGGCAGACAGCAAAGTGATGGCAAATGTTTATGTTAATATGTCATTATTATTGAGTCTTTTGTAGATAAAAAATAACTTGAAACTGTTTTCAAATGGGAACCCATGGATTTATTTTAGAATTTTCTTTAAGCTTTATTACTGAATGAATGCATCCAAAATGAAATTGAATTCGCAATATGAAAGTTACTGGTTCGAAGTTCGAATGCAGCAATGCTTAAGCCTCTTTCACCTGCACACAAGTTATTTTCAATTTCATAGAAATATTTTAATTTTCACATGATTTTACGTTTGAACAATCATTTTCTCGTTGTATTTCCATGGAATACACGTTTTGGATGGGATCATCTTCATTGGAAAGCATAGTGTTGCGAGTTGCCAAATCGATTTTTCTCCGAAACAAAAGCCCAACAGTCGAATATCCAAATTAAAAAAAATTCATTATTTATATTATTTCTTTTCACATGACATTGAAATTGAGAACGTGTCGAAGAAATGAAACCGATATCATTAAATGCCTTACTATGCTGTCAAATGTATCCATCGTTGACGCTAGAAAATCCCAAAAAATGAAACATTTTCGGGCCAAATGAAAACAAATTCAAATGACATTTTTCCACATCAACTGTTTAAAAAGACCATATTTAACATGTATACAGTGCAGCCACATTCTTATATTATTATGTATATCACGGAAGTCATAATATGGCGGATTTAAATTTAATGTGACATAATCGGTTGTTGTCGTTTATTAATGGAAAATGTGAAAATTGTTGGCATTTCAGTTTCGAAGAAATGTCTTTCATCAATTTTGTAGAAAGAAGTCTTCTCTACCTGCCAAATCGAGTACGAAATTCATAAATAAGAGCTCAGTATATTGGGTGCGGAAGATTACTCTCAACATCACCACACATGCTGAGAAAATTCACCAAGGAAAAAAAATAATAATCAGTTTTTAATTAAATGTTTTTGACTCTCTACTCGTTCACTGGCCGTATATCAGCAGTACACCGATTTCATTTTTTGTGTTCTCAGAACAACACTGTTCAATCCAAAAGCCAAAATTTGTTTGACCCAATTTTGTCATTAAAAACAACATCATTGAATAAACAATAGTAAAACGTATATAATTAAATAATTGGCCTTAAAAATGGAAAACTTTGTAATTGCATAATTTTAAGCCGTCATCCAACAGCCATCAACTAACAGACAAAAGTCAAACATTATCAGCATCTGCATTATACTACATTATTATCATCTCATTCAGAAAAGTTTTAAAACACAAAAATCTTATTTAAATCATCAGCTCAATTCAGATTGAATGCTGAATGCTGAATGCTGAATGCGTAATGTTAAACCAAAGAACCAACCAATTTCATACATTGTATAACAGACATATGTATTCAAATGGTGAATTCATTTGATCCAGATAGTTAGCTTTATTTTCTTTTGGACAATGCAATATACACTAAAAATGCATTATGCATCTGCATTTATTTCCTCCTTTGTCAATGTCTCTCTGTATGTCTGAATTTTGTATATATGTGTGCGTAATTGGATCAGAGCAAATGGATATTCCCAAATGAAACCATAATTCAATGAAATACGTATGTATTTTGTTTATGTATGAAATTCAAATTAATTTCATTCACCCTCATAGTCAGTTTCTACATACAGTCTGTGTAGTCTCTCAGTCTAGCAGTGATGTCAACATTTAAATGTATGGCCTTCATTAAATATGATGTCGTAAATAAATATTTTATGAAAAGTTCATTTTCATTAAATGCTTTTATTCATCTCTTCCAATAAATGTCGTTTTCCCCTTTTTTCCACGACGCTCGTTCAATTTAATTGACTGTTATACGATACTCTGGCCCTGCTAAAAAAAAATCTTTTACGAAACGAAACGAAAAAATCGAAGAAAATTCACATTTTATCGAATGGAATGTGCTTAATGTAATGCATAACCGAATGGCGAATGGAGTATCAATAATAATAATAATAATGATTACATAAATTAATGACTTTGTCAATTGAACACTGAACGATTCTGGCGAAATGAAAGAGAAAATATCGTAAATTTTCCATTGAATAATTTAAAAAAAAAATATTGTCAAATTCATTTACGTTCATGCACGTTACCGGGCCGCCAGAGACAGCCAGTATCGATCGACAAATTACAATTTGAATAAATTCATTTTGAATGGCCATCGTGTTCATCGTGTGTGTCCATGGTTTGTGGTCCACAGTGCTTGTTATCAATTAAATTGAAAAATTTATACGGCAAACGTGAAACATGAATGGTCATCAAAATGAATGGTTAATTTTCCTTTGTCATATTTGAATTGGCTTTTATCCACCAAAATAATTAAAATGCAATCGAAGCATGCCAAACTTTGATAGATTTCAATATTTTTTGTTGTTGCTTTTTTCTTTCACTTCTGACAAAAGTTTTGTACGTTTGGCATTTGACAGACTACTGTTTTTACTGGCCATGCTACTATATGTGTATCTCTGCACCACATTTCATTTGATTTTTGTAACGTTCATTTGAAAGCTTTTAAATGAATTAGTTTCGAATTTTTGAAAATGAAAACGTTGCACACTTTTTTCTTCCTCTTTCTCTCTCTCTGATTTTCAATTCATTTACCAATTGCAATTTAACGATGTACATCCACAATATTCGAGAATTAAAAACGAGTGAATCAAGCGCACCAATGTCTAACTACAGCATAGCAATTCGCAGATCGAGCAATTAAAACATTCAACAATGAATTTGTATTTTATATCGATTCCGTCGCTTTTTTAGTCGATTGAAATCTGAAAATATGTTAAGAGTCGCAATTTAAATGAATATTAAGTTCAAAATTTGAAATATCAACATAGCAGTCCGTTTTAAAGTTTTCGAACCAAAAAAAATAAAATGGAATCCTGGTTTGAATGGGCAAAAATAATGCAATTTATAACTTTGAGTGGTGGATAAATGATTTTGTTTAACATTGAATGTAGCGCAGCTATTTTTCTTCGTTTTTGAGCAGATTGGTCATCAACTTGTGTAATTTAATTGATTCAAACGAGTAAAGTTTTCAATATTTGGTTCGAGAAACGAACAAAAAAAAAAGGGAACCAACAAGGCAAAAACACATATGTATACAGTATACAGGTAACTAACAGCCAACTCTACCTGAGCGAAATGGTTTTCATCAACTTACATTCATTTTCTGAGTATTAAATGAAAATGTCGATCCACATGAACGAATGAACGTGGCAAAATAAAATCGGAGAAAAAAAACACTTTACAAAATCCGAGAATAATTGAAAACTACATTTAAAACAATGAATGTTTAATTATGTGCCTTGTGTGTTTGAGTTGTAATTCGCTGCAGGCGACTAAAATTGTGCATCAATTAAGGTGTATTTACACATACTGACTATTCAATGGACATTCGAATAATACCTGGAATTCTATCACACATTTAAAATATTTTGTTGTTTTATTTTGAAATTGATTTTTGTTTTTTTTTTTTTGGTTGGCTGACTAAAACCAATTGAAAACATTTTCCACCAGCTATGGCTTGAATGTACGATAAAAGCTATTCGATTGTTGTTTATGCCCATAAAACTAAATTGAAAATTCACAAAATAAACAATTTTGCCGGGACTGAGTTACAGATTACCTGAAGTAGATAGATCGACAAAAACCGAGTGATTTGTTTTCTTTGTCGAAAAACAACAATTCACCAAACAATTTTCGATTTTCCGAAATATATTGAATTGTTCGATGGTCGATGGTTCGTGGTTTCGAATTTCGAAGAGAAACAATTTAATTTGGAGCTTTGTTTGTTGCTTTGGGTCACCGATGATTGCATGACAATGCAGATTTTTCTTTTTTTCTATTTTTTTGTTTGGTGTTGGAATCTGAATTCTGAATCCATTATGTGCTAGTTGATTTAAACAAATGCCAAAATCATACATTTTCGTGAAATTTGTTAATCAGATTAAAAATGAAACAGTTGAATCAATATTATTTGGAAATTTAGGTCATATTTTAGACGAGCAAAGCTTTTGGTTTGAAATGAGTTACGACAATCTACAGCTATTTGGTTTCATTTTCATTTTCATTTCCTTTGTTACCGGCAACAATTGATTTTGGCTTTAGGCACATTTTCATTTGATTAAACATAAAATAATCAACACATTCGAGAATGTTTAATAATGGCGGTTTTCTATGCTGCATGCGATGGATAAGAGGTTCAATCAATTATTAATTAACTGGAGAGAGATGGGGGACCATCAGTCTACATTGGTCATTGGTTGCATTTGAATTTTCATAATGAATTGCGATCGCTTAATTTGAAACAAGATACATATAATTAAATGTTTGACCAAAAAGCATGCATGTTTCACATTTTCGACAGTGTGCTTCAATTCGATGCCAAATAAATCCACAATTTGGTTTGCACAAATTCAATTTTGCAGTGAATTGGTAAAACAAACAACAACAACAACAACAACTATACAATGGAAATCACGCATGCAATTGCATTTTGCTTTGTATTATTCAAATCGACATACCAAAAAACGGTAAGCCCGCATCAATGACAAATAAACTGTGAACTGTGCCTTTGATGGATTGATACCATTTTTAAGGTATACAGAAACATACACAAATACGAATTTTGTGCATCGTTCACAGTCCACACACACACACACATTCACACATGGATGAGAAGAATCGTTCAATTTCAGACAACGTGATAAGAAGCCATTTGTTGTTGATCATCGTTTCGATTTGTTTCTATGAAATTTTCACCCTGAACTCCGATAATGCTTCAGTTTGGAAGCTGTTGAATTATTTTAATTCGATTTTCCAATGGAAAATGTTCGAACAGAGAAAATAAAATGCTAAATAAATTAATGTCGACACAAAAAATTGAAAAGCACAAAACAATCAATGGATTCACAATAAATGTGCTAATGGCAATGCCAATGGCTGTGTATTTTATGGTATTTGCACCGTTTGGATTTTAGTTATTTCAATAGTTGAGTTGAATTCCTTTTTTTTTTTGCACAAACTATGGAATGCAATTGAGCACGAACTGAATTTCTAAATGGATATTCTTTAGTAACATACACAAAACACGATACATAAAGATACACACCCAGATCAATTTCCATTTATTTCGATTTTCTTCTCATATTTTTTTTCCTTCTTTACATTTTGAACATTGAGCATTGAACATGTTCGATGTTTACATGCTGGGGATTGAAATTATATTTTTTTTTGGGGATTGAATGTTAAATGAATTGAATGCATTTTATGGAAATTCGATAATACACGAAATAAGAATGTGGATGCAGGATAAGAAACAGAGAAAAATACCAAATGTAAGTTGCAGAAAAATATTTGAAAACTATGACAGCTAAATGTTTATGATTAACTGTGCTAAGCTTTTGATCGAGTTGGTGTATGGATCAAGGTTTCAGATACAATATTCAATATTCATTGTGTATTTGTTGAAAATATATGCAATAAATAATAAATAACCAGTAACCTGGTCGTTACGTCAAAATATCCAATTTTTCATCCAATTAAATATCATCAAAATAAAAATATCGAATTATTTCAATCAGGCATTGTTGGACAAACCATGAACAATGCGTGACGAAAATTCAAAGGCCACTTCACTTCTTCCGATAACTTCCGTTGGGACTGAAAAATCTGATGAATTTAAATCTCGCATTCAATAGTCCTTGAGACTGTTGGCTTGTTTTTTTTCTATATTTATTTTTTTGCCTCTCCATGACAATTTATGCCACAACAATGGTATTTTTAAATCAAATATACACATATATATTCGGTTCCATTCAACAACCATTATAATGGTCATTGAATAAAATATAAATTTCAGCCTGTCTCGTGCGTTATCATTATTGCGATTGAATTTATGGAATGAGATATTGTTGTTTTTTTTTTTTTTTTGTAAAAATCGGGGGGTTTGATGTTGAATATATTGTTAATAAAATATCAATTGAAAAATGACGGAAAAGCTAATAGAAAGAACTCAGAAAATGAATCGTCAATTTATTGAATGGAATCACCCAAATGAATGCCCTTTCTAATAATATATTGGTTGCTATCGCTTTCATTTTGAATAAATCATTTATAGGAAATCATGTATCAGACCGTTGTTAAGGTACTAAGTAAGTATATGATCGAAATGAAATGATTTGACTTATTCCATCACCGAAAAATCCCCGGCCATCACTTTTTTCTGATCTTTTGGCTTTTAGAAACTGAATCTAAAAAATTCATTTGAATGTGAAGACGATTTCTTCTTTTACTATTCTCAAAATCGATTGGGGACCTGAAACATCATTATTATCAGCAATTGATGGGTTCGATTCACTCACATTTTGATAGACGAATCGTCGTAAAGAATATGTTATTCATATTATAATGTAACTATACATATTTAGAGTAGAAAGAAAAATATGTCATTTGGATGCTTCATTCATAAAATCACGCGAAAAACGAACCATTCAATTTATATATATTCGGAGAACACCAAAAGCACATGTTCCATTTTGGTTACTCGAATATTCCAACATAGAATTCATTCGATTCCAATAAAGACATACAAATACATTTCGAATAGTCGACATTCAATATTTAACGTTATGGTTTCAAATCTTCAACCCGAAAACCGAACGATATTCATCTTGGATACCCAATTTTGAATCCAAATCACACCACTATCAGACACAAAAATAGCACGCTATACTTTTGACTGCATTCAAATGGAATATGCGAAAATTATCTTCGGCAATAAGAAGGAATAAATCGAGAAAAAGCGACCGACATTCGCATTCTCTCTCTCTCTCTCTCTCATTCTGTTTTTATCTCTCTACTGAATGGATTCCCAAAATGTATACAAATTATCTATTCATTTTATCGTCGGTTCGTTTCTTCTCCCTTCTTTTTTTTCTTCTTCCTTTTTTGCTTTTTTTTTTGTGGCCCGTTAGCAAATGTTTGAAAATTCTTTTGCATTCATTGTTTTACAATCGAGTTTTTCCACGATTTCACTCTCCGTCCGTCGTTCGCATTTATTGTAACGCTTTAATTTTGTGCTTTGCACTCCATTCATGGTAGTGATTTTCGTGTGGGTCTTTTGTGTACCATGTATTCATTTTATTCTCATTCGCTCCATGTGGATTACTTTCACAGTGGCGGACTTTATTCATGTGTCGAATTTGAATTCGTTGAATCCTTTATTTTTCGATTTGCATGTATATTTTGTTTCCTTTGTTCTTGCCATCAATTCCGTTGTCTTCGTTTGCCTTCATTTAAACTGTTGGTTTTTTTTTGTCTGTGTTCCTTAGCAGGGCATTCATTCCCTATGGGCGAACCAATGATAAAAATGCAAATGCGCTGACACAATCACTTCCAATCTAATTCACTCAATCGATTTGAAGTAAAATTTATTTGTTAGCGGATCAAGGCATTGCCACATGCAACCATTGTCATCATCTTGGTGTGTGCGGTAAAGATATATGAATTATGTTTTTTTTTTATTCGTTGATAAACCATGCAATCAGCGCACGTGCCTTCAACGTCACCATCGAATGCCAGGAAATATGTGCCAGGAAAAAAAAATGTTGCTCGTAAAATTTCGTCACTCGTTTCACAATTTACAAGTGAATGGAGAATAGAAAGAGAGAGCAAAGGAATAGATATAAAAGGATAGCGAATTGACGCTGTAACGGAATGTTGTATACTTTATTTTCATCTTTCAGCTTTGTATCGTCGACATTTGAATTCTCGCCATTGTTGCCGTTGCCATATGTGGCTGGAAGTGCTCTGATTACATTGACGAAAATTGTATTGTGTCAATCTTGATTTATGCCATCTTTTTCATCATTATATTCCATTCATGCATCTGAATCTCTGACACTTTTATAGACCTCAGGCAAAAAGATGGATTCAAATTAAGGAAAAGAGCAACGAAAAAAGTCTCTTCGCTCCACTTTCCAAACATTCACAAGCCCAAATGCGAAAAAATACACTTGAATTTGTTGTGTGTGCCATTCTGTAATCCAATTTATATTTGAAACGAGAAGATTTTCCAATGTTCAGATTTCAACAACATGTCAGGAGTTAATTGCGTGCATCTCATGTTCTAGCCCAACCATACTAAATACTAATTAGTGACAATTAACAGCAGGTGTACAATTTTTCTTTTTTTGTTGTACACAATATTATGGATTGATGATGAATATTAAGACAAGCATCGGTCGGGTAACAATGACCTGAACCCGTTAATTAAATAACGTTCAACTGGTACGATTAAAACCGAAGCAAATCTAATGTAATTATCCCAAGAAATAAGGCGAAAAAAACAAGGGTAAAAAATAAATGGACGGCCATTGCATCGACCTCATCAGTTTTTCTGTTGGAGATAAACGAACCTGATGATGCGCGAATTGCAAACCACCTGTTAAGTAATTATTGTCCATATTATTCATTCGGCTGCAAGCAATAATTACCCATTCGCGATTATTTGCTATTTTGAAACTTTTAACTCGCTATTAACGCCAAATCGCTTTGTGGTGTTTGTTTTTCTTTTGCTTGCTTTTTTTTCTTCAACTTTTTTTTTTTGGCTGCTAATCATCAAAACTTTGCTGGATTTGCATACCTTTTTTGTTAGAAAAAAATAATAATTGAATGGCTGCCAATTTGAATGTAATGCTTAGCAGAACATTTTGGCTTCAAGTATACACAGTATACAGGACTTGTTGCTAGGTAAATGAAATGTCTCATTGAAAAATGATGATTATTATTATCTTTATTTTTTTTTCCAGTGGTTGACCTCATTAGAGTGCTTGATGTAATGCCCCGCATTAAAACACTGGTAAATTGCGTTTATTTGTGCAAAATAACAATTTGCAATTGTAATTTGAATACAAATTTTACCTTACGGCAAATGCTTTACCTTCGTTTGAATGTTTTGAACCACCTTTATTTCTAACCATTTTCCTTATCATTTTATTTCCATCAAGCAAAACGATTGAAAATTTGAAGCTTGAAGTCTCTTGTTAAATTGCATCATTTATATAACTTAACAGTCTCTTTAAAGTCATCGTTTCTGTGTGCTTGTCCCATCCTCGAAATGAGCCACGAAATAATAAAAATAAAAATAAAAAAATACAACACAAGACAAAAACATCAGAGAAACACTTTGGTAAACGGTGAACTCATTTTCTAAAATATAACTTATTTATACTTGGCAAATAGCATAGTTACCGGAGAACATTCAAAACTCTTCTGTA